>PVKC010006036.1:0-31911 GCA_004027635.1 Crocidura indochinensis | reverse complement strand
AAAAATTAAAAAAAATAAAATAAAATCCAAAAAAAAAAAAGAAAAAGAAAGAAAAAAAATAAGGCCTCCCAATTCTTATCACAGGCTGTGTTCTTCACACTGACTGTATAGAAAAAGGAGGTACAGTAAATGCACCCCATATACACCTCAACCCAGACCCTTGCCTGGTCTGTATTGGGAATTTAGGGGACAAAAAAATAAAAGAAATAAGCAGCTTATGTAACAAGGAGTTTCATCCATTTGGCTTTCAGAATCAAAAGTGGGGTCGAAAATGAAGGTCTAATGAAATTCTTTCTTACATAGATTGTACCTTTAGTTTGAAAACTGGAGTTAAACAAGAACAACATTAAGTCTATAATTAAAGTATATCTGACTTGCATATAATACAATTACTGAAGTCTTTTAGAGTTTTCAGGTGATATAAACTACTATATAATTCCTTTATTTTTCCCCAAATACAAACAAGAGATACTATATATTAGATTTTAAAGTTCATTTAAGATTGGATATATCTCACTGTGAAAAATGAAAATCTTTACTTAATAATATTCATCATATGTGTGAAATGTTTTCTTATGCTGGCATAGTTTTTCACAATCCTTTACCTGAAATTCAGGAACAAAATGTGCTTTGGAGTGTTTGATTAGCCAGCCCTCCCCCTGTTTATGACTGAAACCCAATTACAAACATGTTTGTAACCATAGGCTTAAATAAAGATATTATTTAAAAAAAAAAAGAATTGATTATTTCGGGGCCCGGGAGATAGCATGGAGGTAACGCATTTGCCTTTCATGCAAAAGGTCATCGATTCGAATCCTGGTGCCCCATATGGTCCCCCGTGCCTGCCAGGAGCAATTTCTGAGCATGGAGCCAGGAGTAACCCCTGAGCGCTGCCGGGTGTGACCCAAAAAACAAAAAACAAAAACAAAAAGGAATTGGTTATTTCAGGTTCAAAAAGCATAGGATTTCTTCCTTTCTTCCTCTCTCACTCTTTCCCTCCTTTCCTTGCTCCCTCCCTTCTGCTACCTCTTAATTTCTCCCGTTCCCTTCCCTTTGCTGTTTTCATTACTGGGTTTTTTTGCAGAATTTTCTGGGGCTTACACTTGGTGGTGCTGTGAGGGAGATCACACTCAGGATGGGCTTCAGAGCCTCAGGCCCTCAAGACAGATGTTTTACTTCTGTCCTATCCTAGGCCACTCCTCCATGCTCATTTTAATATTCTGTGATGTTCATGGCAGCAACAGAAATCCAAAATTTACCCACTTCAATTTTATTCGCTACTCTGGGTCCCCATGTAGTTTTGCAGCACTGTTTATAATAAAAAGGAAAAACATGGCATGTACCTAATAGCAAGGCATCCCTTGTCCTCTTCCTTAGTCTCAGTCAAACTAGTAACTTCATTTACATTGTGAAACAAAGCAAACCTAAAATACCATGTCTGTGATGGAAGAAGACAGCTACAGGAACCAATCAAAACTACATCCTCAGTGTGTGGCGGCAACAGAGCCCGCTGCAGAGCACCCCAACTCCAATCCACACGGTCACATTTCCACATGTCTGAAGAAAGGAAAAGTTCAGAACCACATCAAACATGCTCTGTGACCACAGCACAAAAATATTATAAACAAACAAAATCAACATGTAATAAGTACTTCAATTTGCTGACAGATATTTAAAAAAATTAACATCAGAATGAATAGTGAATGCCAACACCACAACAAAACCTTGAAACAAATAGAAAAATAACTCAAAATCAAAACTGTCTACTCTCTAATCAGCACACAGACTCCTGGAAAATGGGAGGCCAAAGGAAAATAAACTTCCACTACAGAGAAAACCTGGTAGGGGAATAGAGCAAAGAGAGACTGACAAAATAAGGCTTTTCTCAGAAAAAGAACTTAAGAAAAAAAATTTTTTTGAAAATGGTTTGACTGGAGATTTCTGGATTGTAGATTGTGGCCCAAATGCAAACTATGTATATTCCTTTATTTTTGTTGATATTTGAAAACTATGTTTCAATACAAGATGAAGTCACCTTGTGGATAATTTAATCAAAACACCTCCTCTCCTTTGGGCCACACCTGGAAGGACTCAGGGTTTAGTATTGTCTGCACTCTAGAATTACTTCTGGCAGAGTTCCAGGGACTATCTGTGCTGGGAATCAAACCTGGGTGGGCCATGCATAAGACAAGCATCCTCCTAATTGTTCTATCACTCTGACCCACAAAAAGCACATTTCTGAGGATTGATGGGCATTTGCGGGACTTGCGGATCTAAGTTAATTCTGCAAAAGCAATCAAGTGAAGGAACAGCTGAGCTGCTAGGGAATCTGAGGTCACTATGAGGACTGACACAGTTTTCAAAACAGACCTTCTCTTTTGCGTTTTCTTTGGGTGCCTCAGACAAGGACTCAAAGGGGGCAGAAACATAGGTGGGAGGGACACAGGGAACACAAGAACCTTGGCACTTACCCTGCTTCATACCTGCAGGAATGCCCTCCTCCTTTCAGTCAGTCTTACTACCATGAAAGATGTCTTAGTTTCAAAATCCAGATGCCAATTTCCACAGATAATTCAACCCCAGGACTCAGTTCAAAGGCTGTATGAAACCAGTAGGAGCACTCTGCTGCCGGTACTCCCTGACATACATGAGACACACCATATAAACACGGATGGGACTAGGATGCAGCAGTGGCACTAAGGTATCTGAAAGAGGTTCCAACAGGAATTATGATCTCATGCTCATCGTGTCTGGGTTTATTTCTAAAACCTTGTCATTGCAAAATAGAAGCAGACTTTACCCACCTTTAAATCCACCTAAGTGACAGTTGGAAATTGCCTATTTCATGATTGGCCACACACTGGTGACTCAGACCAGGAGTATCCCTCTTCCATCCACATGTGTCTGAGGGGGTACTCTCCACATCCCTATAGCTCAGGAGGTTCAAGCACTGCCCTTAGAGGCAGGGTATAGCTGGGCAGGTGTCTGGCTCCTACTGGGGACCCTATTTTTTCTGTTCACCTTCAGCAGAACTGAGGTACTTCTTCGTTATGGCATCCTCATTGCAGCAGGTACATCATGTATAAGAGAAGATTATATCTTGGATGAATTTTGTGTGTGTGTGTGTGTGTGTGTGTGCCCATATTCCCTGACTCCTAACTCTCAAGGTGGTGATCTTTAAGGAGTAAACATTCTTCTTTCCCTGAAACCTCCCAGCAAAGGTCTCCTTGGGATTTCTAAATCATTCATAACAGCTCACTCAGCAACTGGGATCAAGAAAAATCCTGGAGTTAAGGTAATAAGTGACTGAAAAAGTAAGGGATCTCTTGAACGTGACCTGGATTGTGGGTATTAAAAGGGCTTCCATAGGTAAGGACAGGTTGGGTGGCTAGGGAATAGCAGCCACCTTCACTTGATAGGGTGGTTTACCTGAGAAACTCCTCTCTAGGTCTTGATTTGCAAAAACCTTCTAAAATTGGCCCTGGGGCAGACAACAATTCAGATAACAGTCATTCTTTCTCAATTTGCCTCCTAGAGTACATGCAACAGGAACCCCAAATCTCTCTTTCTGTATCATTCAAAAGATTCCTGAGCCTGAGATCTTCCCCACAAAGATCAGGAAAATTTATGATCTGGGAAGAGCAGTGCTGAATTTCTTTGATTCAAGGATGGCAAAACTGCAGCCATTCCTCCCTCTGTTTATCTTTGGTCTCTGGAATTTTCATTGTGTATACATAAATGCATACAAAACCAAAAAGTAAACCCATTCCTGTATTTGGGATTTTTAAAAAGAAGCCTATCATGTGCCAGAAACTGACTGGTACCAGGAGCTTGGCACAGCACAAACAATTAGAGACTTGCAGGCTTTTAAATATGTTTTTCCATCTCTTTTAACTAGTAACAAAAAGGACTTGAAAGGAGTCAGTGAAAAGTATTTTTTAATTGTACTATGTAATGTCTTGGCCACTAGCAGAACCTTTGAGTTTCACATTATCACCGTAAATGGATAGAGACCGGAACAGTTTTCAATTACTGCATCTTCTCCCGGAACCTAGTTTGCTAAAGGGTGGGTCAAGACCCCATAAATAGTGGTACAACTGAATGTGGGGGTTGCAAAAAATGTTTATAAATAAATGTATGATTTATTATCAGTTTGATTTGTATACTATTTTATAAACCTAGAATCATGTAAACATTTATTACAGTATGCATCCTCATGCCCAGTATTGAAGAACTGGTTCAGTAGGCAGAAAATCAGCAGCAGTAGCCCCTAGGCTCACTGAACACTACTTGGGAGCCCCCCCAAATAGAAAATTTTTCACAGACAAAAAGAGGTTACAAGCAGAGAGTTTTAACAGCCTGTTTCTAGAAGACCTAGCATTCAGTTATAGTAATATAGTAATTATTCAGGTGTTTTAGCTCATGGTGCAAATTTTAAAGGAAAGCATGCCTAGAGAGTTACTAAAAATCAGAGGCAGTAGTTTGAAGAGATGTTACAGTGGAAAAAACATAGTGCAACTATTTTACAGTTGTACATAGTTGACCTGGGATAGATTCCTGGCATTACCTATGACTCCTTGAGCCCCATCAAGAGTGATTCCTGAGCATCATTTGTTGTTGATGTCCCCAAAGTTAGACTGAAGTCACACATGCAGAGATTCTGACTCTGTGTATATGAGTGTATGTTGTAAATATATTTTTGTAATGGAAGACCATCGGTAAATAAGGCAACATAGACCATTCAGACAACAAGAGATCAATGGGCATAAGAAACATCACACTAAAGTGTAAGCACAGCAGGGAGGGCATTTGCCTTGTCCTCGATCCTTGGCATCCCATATGGTCCCCCAAGTCAGCCAGTAGTGATTCCTGAGTGCAGAGCCAGGAGTAACCCCTGAGCACCGCCAAGTATGGCCCAGCAACATCACACCTACAATTCATAAAATATTAAAATTCTTTGGTCAAAAATTGAGAATTTAAATCATAGTATTTCTATTTATAAAATTTCAGTTTTCATTATCAGTCATATCATTATTTATTAATCCAAAGATTACCAAACTATCTGAATCCTATATTCATCATAGTCTTCTTGGAAACAAAGTTTGGAAAACTAAGTACCCATGGACATAGATAGACAAAGGAGTTAAATATGAATACAATAGCCAATACTCTGTAATTATAAAATAAGATACAGACTTGTCATTTCCAACAACATGGATGAACCGAGAATGCACTATGCTGAATAAAATAAGTCAGATAAAGACACTCATAGCATAATTTCATGCATATATGTTAGAGTCAAATAAATGAACTGAACAAAATAAAAAATTAAAACTAGAACACCGAAATAGTGGTGGCATAATAAAAAGGGGGAAGGGCCAGGGAGAGTCAAGATATTTGGGTAATAGACATCATTTTTTTTGAATTCATCTTTAAGTGGTGAATATTATGTACAGTAATGGTTTTCAGTCATAGGTCCAAAAACCATTGTGAACCTGCAGTAGAAAAGGATTGAAACCACTTGGTCTACTGTGTGATTATAAATATGCGTGTAAAATATGAAGGACAGATACTATTGTACAGGAGTAAAAAGACTGATTCAACACTGATGTGGTATACATAAAATCTTATTTATAAAGATACTCATCTAAGAACTATATAATGTCAACACAGTAATTAACAACAAAAAAGAAGCCAACAGTAATGGGTCACTCCAGGAAAAAGAAGCATACACAGTTTACATTTTCCATAGCTTGGTCATCTTAACATTTTTGCCTCACTCTCCTTTATTTTTTTTTTTGGCCACACCCGGTGATGCTCAGGGGTTACTCCTGGCTATTCGCTCAGAAGTTGCTACTGGCTTGGGGGACCATATGGGACACCAGGGGATCGAACCATGGTCCGTCCAAGGCTAGCGCAGGCAAGGCAGGCACCTTACCTCTACCGCTACCGCCCAGCCCCTGCCTCACGCTTCTAAGGTAATTATTATTTGCTGTTATATTTGCTGTTAATTATTTGCTGTTATATTTGCTGTTAAGGAGATAATTAACCACGGTTTACTGACTTTTTAACTGATGTCAAATAAGAAGGTATCACTCAGGATTGCTGCTGAATGCCTAGCAAGCAGCAACTGCTGACCTGTCCCTGGGCTGCCTGTTTTGAGACCAACCCCACCCAGAAATGTCTGTGGAAGCTACATGATTGGATGTGAGTTGACACTGCCTAAGAAGGGGGGAGCCAGAGGAGCGTTGTTGCTCTACTTTGTTCAACAGATGCATATCTTCTAGTCAATGACCCCTAGCATAATATGCAGAAAACATCACACTACAGGTGCGACAATGGGAAAATAATGCAGGCCAACACCATACATAAAGAATGAAGATGGCATACCCATGACAGTCTTCAAAGAAGTGGATCAAACACTCCTGAAATTCATTTGGAACAATAAACACCCACGAATAGCTAAAGCAATCCTTGGGAAAAGGAATACGGGAGGCATCAGTTTCCCCAATTTTAAATTATATTACAGAGCAATAGTTATTAAAACAGCATGGTATTGGAAAAAAGATCCTCACACCAATGGAATAGACTTGAGTATTCAGATAATGTTCCCCAGATATACAATCAATTAATTTTTATAAGGAAACAAGAAATCCAAAATGGAGTAAGGAAAGCCTCTTCAACATGTGGTGTTGGCACAACTGGTTAGCCACTTGCACAAGCAAACTCAGACCTCCATCTAATACCATACACAAATGTGTAATCCAAATGAATTAAAGATCTTGATAAAAGACCTGGTGCCATAAGGTATATAGAAGAACACATAGGTAAAACACTGCATGACATTGAGACCAAATGCATCTTCAAGGAGGAAGCAGCACTGTCCAAACAAGTAGAAGCAGAAATAAACAGATGGGACTATAGTAAGCTGAGAAGTTTCGGCACTTCAAGGAAATAATAACCAAGATAAAAGGCCACCAACAGAATGGGAGAAACTATTCAGCCAATACCCATCAGATAATGGGTTAACATCCAAGATATATAAAGTACTGACAGAACTTAGCAAATATGGGGAAAAGAAACGAACAGATAATTTCTCAAAAAAGAAAGACAAATGGCCAAAAGGCACATGAAAATTGCTCCACATCATTAATCATCAGGGATATGCAAATCAAAACAACAATGAGGTACCATCTCACACCACAAACACTGACACACGTCACAAAGAACAATGAATGCTGGCAGGGATGTGGGGAGAAAGGAAGTCTCACTCACTGCTGGTGGAATGCCTTCTAGTTCAGCCCTTATGGAAAACAATATGGAGATTCCTCAAAACATTGGAAATTTAGCTCCCATATGATCTAGCTATATCACTCCCAGGGATATAACCTAGGAACACAAAAACTATTTAAAAAATACCTTTTGTACACCTATATTCATTGAAGTTCTATTCACAATAGCCAGAATCTGTAAACAACCAGATGCCCAAGAACAGATGAGCAGCCAAAGAAACTGTGCTACATATACACAATGGGATACAACACAGCTATCAGAAAAAATGAAGTCATGATATTTTCCTATATATGTATGGGCATGAATACTATTATGCTGAGTGAAGTAAGTCAGAGGGAGATAGACACTGATTAGCCTAACTCTAACTCTAACTCATATATGGGTTGGTTTTCTTTCTTTATTTTTTTGGGTTTTAGGCCACGTCCGGTAATGCTCAGGGGTTACTCCTGGCTATGCACTCAGAAATCGCTCCTGGCTTGGGGGACCATATGGGACACCAGGGGATCAAACTGAGGTCTGTCCTAGGCTAGTGTGGGCAAGATAGATGTTTTACCACTTGTTCCACCTCCCTGGCTCCTCATCTATAGGTTTTAAGAAAATTAAGACATTATTGTAATAATACCCAGAGATGATAGAGATGAAGGCTGGAAGGACCAGACCGTGTATGAAGCTTACCACAAAGAGTGATGACTGGAGTTAGAGAAATAATTACACTGACAACTATCATGACAATAGTGTGAGAGAAATAGAATGGCTGTTTTAAATATAGGCAGGGAGTGGGGGAGTAGGAAGATGGAGAACACTGGTGATGGGAATGTTACACTGATGTAGAAAGTGTTATTTTTTTATAACTGAAACCCAACTACAAACATGTTTGGAATCATCATGATGCTTAAATAAATATATTAATTAAAAAGTTTAAAAACAAAATAACAAATGAAGTTTAAACAAAAAAGAAGGCATCACTCAAACACTTCTAAAATAAAAAGATTACAGAAAATTAAAGTCCACTTACTGGCCGTATTTTAGATCAAGTATTCCTTAATTAATCAAAGCTTTACTTTAGTAAGGGAAAATTTTTGGTAAAAATGTCTATCATATTCTATCTTTCTTGTTTGGAAACCTTTATAAAGTCTTGTTCATGCAACTGGAAGAATAAAATTGGTGGAAAAATATCACCACACCTTTCCTTTTGGAATCTGGCAACAACCAGGATGGGCACAACTTGAATTTTAAATTCCTTTTTGATCTAGCTTGGGCCTAAGAAGAAAGATGGCAGGACTTACAATCCCGTAGATACTCTCTATATATTTTCAGAAGAAGAATCATACAGATTAATTCATTCGTTTCAACAATATCCACAGAACTCTTTGACTTTCATTGCCTCATCATGAGATAAAGACTCTAACTGAAAAATAACTCTGATTCTATAGCCTTGCCTTGCTTTTGCCCTTAAGAGAAAACTTGCACTCTCCACCCTTGAACCCTGTGGGAATAAACTCCCAATATAATAGACAAAACACAGAAATATTTAATCAAATTAACTTAGGAAACCACAGAAGAAACAATGTATCTTTTGAATAGTTTAAGATGTTATGAAAAGACAGAATGCTTTGTGTTTTAATCTGTCTCTGGATCCTGAGTGAGACATACTGTTTGCTATGAAACACTAATTTCCTTCTAAGATTCAAAAGACTCTCTTCATTTGCAAATACTGCCTCATACATGAAACACTATGAAAAAATATTGATAATGATGATAGGTTAGCCTATACTCAGAGTACCCATCATTCCTATGCATTCACAGAAGGATTCAGCTTGGTTTGTTATGACTGTATATCACAGAAGGGTTATCAACTACATTTGAGATCTGATGGGATCTTTTTCCAGGTGAGAAAACCTACTTTATTTTGTGGTGTCCTCATATGGTTGAAAACAAGTGAGCTAAATAGTCCCAAACACTTTAGAAGGCACTTTAGAAGGTAATTGACCCAATTACCTCCCAAAGATCCTACTTCTTATCATCCCATGAAAATTAGGATTTCAGAATATGAATGAAGGGGGATACACATTCAGTTTGTAATAACAAGCCAGTACCAAAGAGATACAAATGTTCATTGTGTAACTTCTGTACTTCCCTCCAAAGAGAAACTCCTGTCATTACACCTGATCTCATTTCTCTTTCTGACATTATTTAATTGCTGTGAAAGCATCCTTGTCTAACTTCTGACATTTGAGCTGAGTTTTAGTTATGAAAATATTTTGTACTTTTCTACCACATTTAGAAAATGAGGAATCCACAGGACAGCATATACCAGATGAAAGAGTATGAAAGTTGGTTCTCACATTGCATTCTTTTCTTTTCTTTTCTTTTCTTTTTTTTTGGGGGGGGGGCCACACCCGGTGACGCTCAGGGGTTACTTCTGGCTATGCGCTCAGAAGTCACTCCTGGCAGGCACGGGGGACCATATGGGAACCGGGGGATCGAACCTTGGTCCGTCCTAGGCTAGCGCAGGAAAGGCAGGCACCTAACCTCCAGCGCCACCGCCCGGCCCCTTCTTTTCTTTATTTTTTCTTTTTATTTATTTTTTGTTTTGGGGTTACACCCAACTGTCATCAGGACTTACTCCTCCTATGCTTAGGTGATCATAGGGAGTACTGGGAATGGAACCTGGGTTGGCCACATGCTAGGGAAATGCCCTATCCCCTGTAATATTGCTCTAGGCCCTTCTCATATTGTTTTCTTACAAGCTGTTCCAAGTAAGAACTCTCCTCAGGAAACAGAGAAATGAGCCTGTAACAGCATGGCAAGCAAGCATGACCACCCACCTACTCTTCGAAAGGTAGCCTTTGAAAAGCAGTATGAGTCAGTGGCCAGTCTGGTCTAGGCAGGTTCGAATTCATAACTGGTGTGAACAGATACAGAAGTTTACAAGGCATCTCTGTGGAGGAGGTTCTTGGCCAGGATCCTATCCTGTCATCTGTTTCTCCTTTCACTGAGGAGAATGGGCACAGCAATTGGTTACAATCCAATATTGTAAAATCCCCCTGGATAAAATATTTATCAAACCACTCTCATCCTTCACCTGTAGGAAGAAAAAAGTTAAGCAGATATTGCAGGCACCAATGTCTTTTCAAGCCCTCCTTCTAGTAATGAATGTTTGCTTTGCTTTTATGGGACAAATCACATTGATGTCCAGTCCAATTAATTTCTAGGCATTTCCATTCTGCTATCACCTGCATGAGATGTGTGACTTCTTTCTTTTACTTTATGGGGGATCCTTGGCTCACTTTTTCTTGGAGAAAATTGCAGCATTGTCTCTTGAGGGCATTATTCTTTCTTCCTTACTTTCCCTCCTAGTATTTCCTAAATAAAATGCTTTACAACCCTACCCACACCCCACAAAAAGGCATAACTGATTTCTTCACATGTACAAAGTTACTTGGTTAGGAAACCATCCTGATGTTATACAAAAATCTTCCGGGTTTATTCAATGTCTTGCTATTTTTGCTGATACCTGGATGTATAAAGGAACAGAAGTATGTGTTAGGTGTTTTTTCACCTTCTCTTCTCAAAGTGAAGAGACCTGAAAGTATGTGTAAGTCCACTGGGACAAGTTAGATCTATTCTGCTCACCACATACTTCAAAGAAGGCCTTGTATCACTAATAAGTCAAGCCACCACTTAATGCATCCTGTTGAACAACTGCTGAACAACTACTGAGATTTTGGGTAGGCCAGAGTTTAGACTCTTTACAGCAGAACAGTGGATATTCCACACAGAGGCCTGCCCTACAAATCTGCATTACTGTAGCAGGAACCCTCATGAAAGAACTTGGGTCCTTTTTCATCCCTAATTCTATTCCACCACATGAATATATACATGCAAATATGAGTACCAGTCAATCATCCAGGAATTCAATTATAGCTACTTCCAGTACCCAAGAGTGTTTCCACTGGTCTGGATCTGGGAAGAAGACCAGAGAGATAAGGACTCGGCTTATGCTTTATGGCAGTGCTATCTCCATGCAACAGATTCCTCCTTTTCTAAAGATACACCCAGAACAGGACTATTGCAGCATGTAGCCTGTCCCAGAGTAGAGCAGGTGTGGGCCCATTCTAGGAGGATATCATCCACACAGTTTCACTTGTAAATGAAGGTACTTATAAATGTACCATTGGTAAGTATCTCCACAAATGGGGATTTTTTTTCTTTTTGGGCCACATCCAGTGACGCTCAGGGGTTACTCCTGGTTATGCACTCAGAAATTGCTACTGGCTTGGGAGAGCCTTATGGGATGCCGGGGATCAAACCAAGCAAGGTCCATCATGGATTGGCCACAAACCTAACACAAATGGGAATTTTATCTGATTCAATCTCAAATCCTAAACAAAGATAACATAAGAGAAGAGGGCAAAATTATAAACTAAGATCAAAGTCTTAGTTTTTTCTGTCCAAGGAAAGAAGATATTCTTGTAAACAAATGATCTGGTTAGTAGAGTTGTTAGATTTATCATTCATGGGTGGCTATGAACTAAGCAGAGAGCAATAACACACTTAACAATATAACTGTGGTCACTTAATAACCAAATTGTGATTGACTCAAAATAGCTCCAGTTTTGAGAGATACAAACTGCAAAGAAATTTGTCATGGAAGCACTGATAATTAGAGGAAGTCACATATTTTAAGATTTTAAGTCAAGCATTTTCATCAGTTAATCTTCTAATGCCACATCCATGAACTGAGTGGCCTCTGCTCTGCTTTGCTTGAATATGTTTCCCTCTTGCTAAACACTGAGAAGAGCAGGCCACAGAATCCTCTCCTGAAGCCTGCAATTATCATGAGACATGGAAAGTCCACTTACAGTTAATAGTACTGACCTGTCCTTTCATATCTGGAGCGATGGGAATAGTAGGCCAGATGGTTGAGTAGACACCAAAAAACATTAGCCAGATCAGCATGCTTCCCCAGACAGCAAGGTGACTGAACTGCAAGGAAAGAAAGAATACAAGTTCAAGCAGATATTTGCTGCTCTCCTGAAACAGTCACCTGAATGCCACCTATACCTGTACCCAAATTCCTTTTCTTCATGTTAGGGATGACAGTTCTCTGGAGGATCCTGGTGGTACCAGAGAACCATGCTGTGCTGAAGCAATCAAAAAGAATCAGCTCTAGCCCTTTGAATTCTCTCTTTTGTCCAACATGATGGGTCTTTAGTCATTAGAAATTCAAGAACCAAAAAGCTCAGTCTTTGGGCCATTTTCTGTGTCAGAGGTTTAATAAGAAATTATGATTAGGTAGTGGCCCAGAGTAGTCCGAGATAAAGTAGTCTCCACAAAAGACCATGCTCTAGGACCAGTCAATAGTTTTATCAGGTCCCTTATAGAACTTTGGAAGAATCTGCTCCAAAGTGGAGCCAAATAAAATAAGGTCTCATTACTCTGTAATAGAGCACCGGACAGACGACCGTCTGAATCAACAACGTGCTTTTAACTACTGTTTTGAGACTTTTAGTTATGTTTTCCAATGAATTCCTTAAAAAGTCTATAATGGAGGGAAGACAAAAATAGTATATATCAGGTAAGGCTCTTGTCTTGTAGGCTGCTGACCTTATTTCAATCCCTAGACCCACATATGATCTCCCAAGCACCCATCTGTGGAGTGATCCCTAAGTACAGAGCCACAAATTAGCCCTACGCATCACAGGGTATGGCCCCAAACCATCCCCTCTACCCCCAAATCTAAAACAGATATTACACGTTAATAGTATCCCTTTAAACATCTACAGAGTTGCTAAAATATTCTTCTTTGTCCTCTTAATGTTACAGTCTTTGATCTACTCCTTTCTTACATGCCCCCATGATCTAAATCATCATATTCTACTAAATTCTACTAAAATTTAGCTTTTGCTGAAATTCCCATCAACCAAAGTCAGTAAAAAATCAAGCAGCACACCTTGAAAAGTAGGAAAATGTTATTTTAATTATGCTAACAGACCTAGTTGAGCTCATTCTCCAAAACTGGGCCCAGAACAAAGGTAACTACTTCATTTGATAGAATATCTGATGGGTTATAGGGCATTTGCAAGCAGATGACAGGAAAGTATAACAACAGAAATTCCCAAACACGTTACTTTGCAAAGCAGCCTCTTGACTACTTCAAGCACATGAACACATTTGGAGAACATTTCCATGTTACCAAAGTTATAAAACGAGACCATTTCAGGACATCCTAAATGCAACTCATGGTTATTTCATTGCCCAGACCCAGGTGACCCTGGCAGCTCCTGCTCTCTTGTGTTAGCTTGCTTAAAGTTTACCTGTTTGAAATACAGGGAGAGAACTATTTTCTGCATAAGGGTAACCTCTCACTCTAATTTCTCTAATTTCCCTGACTAAAGTTACCATCACTTGTATTCAGTGTCACTTTCTTTGTTAATAAGGCTCCTGTAATCTCAGTCTTCCAGTCCTCTCCCATTTCTCCCATTGAATTAGGTAAGTATTTCAATCACAAACTCTTAAAAGAATATTAAATTGCAGACAAACATAAAGCACCAGTCATAATCCCCAAATGTTACAAATAACTAAGATTGTTAAAATTGATGCCTGAGTAAGTATGATATTGATAAGACTCAATACTCCGCTGTTATAATGATTTTGTAGCATATTTTAGCTATAGAAAATATTCATGAAATATTATTAAGTGAAAAAAGATTATAAAACTGGCTATTCTATAATGTGTTATCCTAATTCAAATACACAACAGATCAAAGTATGGAAGGTTGTGAATTTGTGTTAATAATGACCATCTCTGGATGGAAAACATGAAAATTAAAGATTGTTGTTTTCAGTCAATAGTATTTTACAGGCATGTATATGTATAACTTATTTTTTTACTATACACATATTCACTTGAGATAGCTTTTCGTAGTTTAAGCTATATTAAGTGCTAAGCAAATGAACCATCAGGAAAATTTGGCTTGTAAATTTACCCTGATAAAAATAAAACTGCCATTTTAACGCAAAATTAAAAATAAGAGAGTCAGATATTACTTATCATTTTTCAAGGTTTAAACAAACTCAACTACAACCATGGTGCTTAAATAAATATTTTATTATATATGTATATCTCTATCTATCTATCTATCTATCTATCTATCTATCTATCTATCTATCTATCTATCTATCTATCTATCTATCTATCTATCTATTTATCTATCTACCAAACCAGTTACACAGCTGAAAACTCTAATGTAATGTTTCATTAGTTTTCAAAAGAAGGTATTACACCATAAAATCATTTGCAGAGGAGAAAAAAAAAAACTAGAGAAAACTTACTTTAGTCCAAGCTGTAGTCTCCAAACCAGCTTTCAGGCAGACAGTGACAACAACATACTGTGAAAAGAAAGAGTTTGGGGAAAACATATGGTCCTCAGTGAGTTATCTTTGCTTTCAAAAATCCTATTCTCCCTTCTGACCCAGCAAAGCTTTCTAGGAAAACTTGTAAGGCCCCTTTTTGGTAGCTAATTTTCTAAATGTCTTTTTTCTTTCTTGGCTTTTGGCTTTTAGCCATGCCTTGTGACACTCAGGGGTTACTCCTGGCTATGCACTCAGAAATCGCTTCTGGCTCAGGGGACCATATGGGATGCTGAGGATAGAACCGAGATCCATCCTAGGTCAGTAGCATGCAAAAAAAAAAAAAGCTCTACCATTGAGCCACCACTCCAGCCCCTCTAAATGTCATTTTGGGGGTGATCACTACCAGCAGCACTCAGAGGTAACTCCTGACTCTCTGCTCAGAAATCACTCCTAGCAGGTTCGGGGGACTATATGGAATGCCGGGATTCTAACCACCGTCCTTCTGCATACAAGGCAAATGCCCTACCTCTGTGCTATCTCTCAGGCCCCTAAAGATCATTTTTTAAAAACAAAAAAGGCAGGTTATTTATAAAACCTCATTATAGTGATTGTTTTCTCACAAGTAATTTTTTTTTGTTCTATTTAGAGAGGCAGATTTGGGAGATATCACCTTCTTGGTGCTGCTTCTTTCAATGATAGTCTGTTAACCCTCCATTCAGAACTCTAAATCATCTTTACTAAAGAAGTGGGTAATCATTTCACACCCACTCAGAGCATTTATTGGGTCTAAATTTCGGGACAACATTTGGTGATTGTTACACCCCACTCAGGAAGGGCTCACACCAGAAGTGCTCCTTAGCCTTCTTAGGTATAGTGCACCCCTGAAAATAGGAATTATTTTGCCAAAAAGGCCCGCTTTGAGTAGTCTAAATCAGTTGACCTCTTTGAGTGGATTGTTTGGCTATAATTTCATATGTGGCTGTGATATCTCACTCTTTATCTTTAAGAAATCAGGCCTTTTCCTCAGACAGAAAAAAATACAGTTCCCAGAAGCGCCCAGTCTCCTGCTGAGCTCTCTTTATGATCTCTCTCTCATCACACTACCTTGAAGGTATCTGGTTTCTCTACCTGTCACTTCATATGCTAATTCTAGCTCTGATCTCATTGATTCAATCCCCTTTCTTTTCTCCCTGGCTGCATCCCAAGAATCTGGCTATTTAAGGCCCACTCAGATAATAAAGCTCTCTGTCTGGACTCTTCCTCACCACAGCTCACACCATGTAATTCTGTGTGGTCTCACTTATTTTTCATTTTCATTTCATATTTCATAATCATATTTCATATTTTGTCCATTTCGTGCATCCGCTTGATCCCAGTGGATAAATAATATCCATCTAAGGTTTTGCTTAGGGACTTTCTTTTTTTATCAAATTATGATAATAAAGTCCGCAGCAGGTGATTGCAGAAAGGAATAGGGTGCTTGCCTGCCTATGCTGACCTGGGTTTGATCCCTGGCACCATACATTGTTCCCTGATCCCCATTAGGAATGATGTCTGAGCACAGAGCCAAGAGTTAGTCCTGAGTACAGCCTGCTGTGACCTCAAAACAAAAACACATAGCATAAATTAATTTAAGTAAGCTTTCAGCCATTTAAATGTATTTATTGAAATAAATAACAAAAAGGAAGGCCTTTTATAAAGGGTGTAGTGAGGTACATGTAAGAGTGGTTCACTAGGGCTGGGAATATGTCTCAGTGATTGTGTGCTGGACTCAAATATGTGAGACCCTGTATTCACAGTTTAGTGCTATTGGAAAATTCAATAGGCTCACTAAACAGGGACATAAACTTACTGTATAAACAATATTTCCAACAAACAAGTAGTCTGTGGCATGACCATTGGACAGCACAGCATCTGAAAAACAAAGATGTGATATTTATTTTCAAAGCATAACACTGTAATATACTCTACTCAGAATGTAAAGCAGAACTTCAGAAACATTGAACAATATGGGAGGGGAGCTTGCAAAGACTCTAACACTCTTTTTGAGATTCTAGTGCATCTTCTATTTTCTTCAAAATCAAAATAAAATACTCATTCCATTTCAAATGAATACTTTTATAAAATTATCATTTTTAATTAAATTAAAAAAATACTAACGTCTTCTTTGTTGGGTTATTAAAAGAAGATGAATAAGATATATTAATATATCTCTATTAATTAAACCATTAGACACTAGACCTTTCAAACTGCTCATTTATGATTCTTTTTAAATTTTGCTAAATTGGTAATATAAGTCAATTAGAACAATTATAGCATGGATAACTATCAATTTATGATTTATGTTTAAGTTTTAGAAAATAGTCACTATTCATCCTCTCATAAGCAACTTTTTCTTTTTTTTTTTCTTTTTTCTTTACCGGAAGGGCACAGCCAGTAGTATTCAGAACTTACTCCTGGCTCTAAGTGATTAAATCCTCTAGGGTTCCAGGGACCATATGAGCTGCCAGTGATCAAAGCTGGGTTTGCTGTGTGCAAAGCTAGTGTCCTACCTGTTGTACTATTGCCAGCCCCACAACTATGTGAACTAATGACTATACATTAAATAAAAGGGGGTGCCAATAACCCAATGGAATATTTAGAATTCTACCAGACTTTCAAGCTGTTATTTTTATAACTTTTCTGTACTTTTATAGAAAGTATACTTTTTTATACTTTTAAATAACTTTTTCTACTTTTTTATCCTAAATAATGCTATCATGATGAATAGAACAATTCCTAAAACAGAATTGCCTAATTCATGTCAGCATCCCCTTGGGAAGGATCAGGCTTTTAAGAAGTCAAAGACTAGTTTAAGATCAGCATTGGTGTATTTTTAGATTCCACTTTTAATCTGATTCATCCTCTTATGAAATTTAGAATTTATCAATAGGGAGAGAAGATAAGGACTTTTTTTTATATTCAAACCAAACCAAATTGCTATTTTCCAGTACTGGAGGCTTACCAATTGACATATTTTCTTGTTCAGAAGTATAATTTTATAAAATAATCAAGCTTAGATGAGCTTAAGTTTATAATACACCATAACAATCAGTTGCATTATAGGGAGAAAATAGAATTTGGAAACTGCATTTATGGTCTGCACTCTTTTCAAACTTCCTTAAATAAAATAAAATATCTAGAAGGTAAAACATGACAGGTACTGTACTAAGAACTTTACTTATATTAGAATATTTACTGATAAAGGTGATAATATAACATAATTCTAACATTAGCATTAAATTATAAATAACATAAACATATATATTATCCCTTAAACACACTAATTGCTATATGATACAGTTTATTTAACTGCATGTTTTAGAAGAGAAAACTGGTGAAACACAGCAAGTTAAGCAACACACAAAGACCCCACCACTAACAAAAAACTGCAAACTTTCTAAGAGTTTGTTTTTATGGACTGAGTTTGAAAATGACCCTGGGAAAAGTGTACAGGTAAAGGGTGGTGGTGTACCTTCTATGAGAGTAACTCAATCACAAACAATTTTGCAATCAAAGTGCTTAAATAATTATTAAAAAGAGGAAAATGAACTTGGAAAGAATAAAAGAAGACAGCTTCAAGGGGGAAAATAATTAGATTTAGACATAATCTTTTGAAATGCCAACAATAATGGAAAGAAGTTTCCTAGAATCGAAGTGGACATAAAATAGACTCCACTCAGCAGCATATACAGAGAAATACAGAGAGCACACAAACTGGAGAGCAGCATGTTCCTTGAGGGCTGACTGATGTTCAATTAAGGTGCAACCCTTAGGTGTGCAGCTTCTCAGTCTTGACACCAGGAATACTCCCTCCCCTTAGATAATTATTAGTTGTGAAGACCACTCATTGCTTGGCAGCATCTTGGCTTCTCCCAGTGAGGTTTCCAGAGTTGTGACAATCCAAAGGGTTTACAAACATTATCATATGTTTCTGCTGGCAGAGATCACTCACTTGAAACAAGAATGAAACTGGATTATGTATAAAGTACATTAGATGTCAAATGTAAGAGGGTCTAATGCAATGAAAGGAAACACTTCTCTGTAGTCAGGCTAAGGATGATAAATACAGAAAGACCTAATTGTTGCCACAATTTAAAGTAAGGGAACAGTGAGAGGCCAGAGCAATAGCACAGCAGTAGGGCTCAGCAGTAGGACAACCAGGGAACCATATGGTTCCTGAGCCTGTTAGGAGATATTTCTAAGTGCAGAGCCAAGAGTAACCCCTGAGCACTGCCAGGTGTGAGCCAAAAACAAAACAAAAAAAAGAGAAAGAAAAAGAAAAAATTGTAAAGGAACAGTGAAAGTTTATACAGTCACTATATAAGCTGTTTTTTAAAGGGGCTAGATCTTTAATCATTTCTGGACAGATGCTAAGAAAATGTACCCCTTCTGTGAGTACCCAAGAATACTATATTAGTGTTCTGGTATGGAAAGAAGAAACACACAATGAATAGAAAAGAAAACCAAAAAGATATTTACTAACTGAAGCTTCTAAAATTGCATAAAAACATTGATCCCTACCTAGTTATGATAGTAAAATGGGATGGAGAATAAATATCTTTGGGGGGGGGTTTGGGCCACACCCAGTGACACTCAGGGGTTACTCTTGGCTATGCGCTCAGAACTCGCTCCTGGCTTGGGGGACCATATGGGTACTGGGAAATGGAACCGCGGTCCATCCTAGGCAAGCGCAGGCAAGGCAGGTACCTTACCTCCAGCGCCACCGCCCGGCCCCGTGAAAATTTTGAGAATAAATATCTTAACATTCAAAGATTCATTTAAAAATATTCAGGTAAATTTTAATATGAACAGAAGAAATTAAATATTTCAGTTCCTCAGTTTGGAGGGACAACTTAAGTTCTCTGATAATTCAAGTTATCTGCTTAGGAAAAAGCATCTTCTCTAGTAAAAACTGGCATTTTTCTGGGAATCATTTGTTCCTTTGGTGGAGACACTTGCTACCAATCTATTCTATGTTAGGCCAAAGTATCTTAGAAGATCGTATACCCTTAATCAAGTCACAAGTCCTCACTCTGTGGATCTATATTGTTGGGAAAATCCCTATGAAATCGATTGTTCTCCTTAACAGCCTATATATCAACTGGTTTAGAAGGAAATACCTATGGGTGTTAGTCCTTGTTAAAATTTGTCAACAACCTTTATTTTTGAAGCAAGGGCAGAAGTCTTAAGAAACCATGTGGGGAAGAACATATTTAGAAACTTTAGTCTGCTGACAATCCTATGCTAGAAAAATTGGTTTAGGAGAGGTGATTTCACCATTCTTTTTCTCCCTATCCTACTCAGCAGGATGTTAAGTACTTCCTAAGACCTACACTAGCAAAGAAAGGTCTGATTGAACAAGGCACTACAGATTGCTTGAGAACAAATTGATATTTAACAAACTGCACTGAGATCTATTAGTGTTTAGCAGACTTTTGCTCACTCTAGGAAGGCTAATTGTCATAAAATTTCATAAGGCAGTTTTAAAGAGTAGGGACCCCCATCTCTTATCTTGCTGTTGAGTAGAACACTGACTCCAAACTAAAACAATCTAAACTTAAAATGGGCCCAATATACTGGCAAACCAGAGGGCAAAGGGTGGTGGCATAGGATACATTCTGGGAACATTGTGGAGAGAGGTCAACACTGGTGTTAGAATCGGCCCTGATTCATTGCATGTCTGAAATTTAACTACGAAGGACTTTGCAAATCACAATGGTTTCAGCAAAATTAAAACAACAACAAAGAACACTGAATCACATTTATAATGGTCTAGATAGAACTGCATATGACATAAAATCAAATCTTGGAATGGAAAGATAATATAGCAAGAAAAGTGCATGCCTTGTATGCAGTTGACCCAAATTTGATCCCTAGAGCAATGCAAAGAGTGATACCTGAGCACAGAACCAACCAGCTGAGGCCCCCAAACCAGAACCAAACCAAATCTAAAACTTAATCTCATACTTGTGCCTTTAACAATCTATATTAACAGATGAACTGGGGTGGGTGGGGTAGATCACTACCCTAGACAGCTCATGCATTCTCTTCCAGGTTAGGACAATGCCACAGTCTTTAGGAACCACAGATCCTTAAAGCAGTACACATGCCTTTCTTCCAGATCTACAATATATACAAAATCTGGATTGATTCAGGGATCTACACAAAGTAGGATTATCAAATAAGGTTTCAAAACACTCACTAAAAATAATTGTGAACAAGTAAAGTAAAAACCCAAAGGCCCTTCACATGAAAACAACAGACACCAAATGCTACATACAATAAGTTCTGAAAATCTTTGTGGGAATTTAATGTTTTAAAAGAATGCACATGTTTACAAGGAACTATTCAGAATCTTCCTAAGAGCTAGGCTTTTATAAAGGTGCTGTTCAATTTAAAACATTATTATATCATTACTTAGCTAAACCATTAAAAATTAACTGAGAAATGACTGTGACAGAAAAAGGAAAGAACTTCAGAATAGACTTCTGCACAGTCAGAAAAGGCAGAGTTGTACAGTCAAGAAATCAGACAGGACGAATTTATATGTGCTAAGAATGTAGTCAATGGGGCCGGAGTGGTGGTGCAAGTGGTGGTGCATTTGCCTTGCATGCACTGGCCTAGGACAGACTGCAGTTCAATCCCCCAGTATCTCATCTGGTTCCCCCAAGCCAGGAATGATTTCTAAGCGCATAGCCAGGAGTAACCCCTGAGTGACACTAGGTCTGATCCAAAAACCAAAAAAAAAAAAAAAAATGTAGTTAAGATCCCTGAAACACCTGAGTTGAAAACCACCAGCATCTCACTCACATAAGACTAAGTAAACAGGGGCCGAGAGATAGCATGGAGCTAGAGCGTTTACCGTTTATGCAGAAAGATGGTGGTTCGAATCCTGGTATCCTATATGGTCCCCCAAGCTTGCCAGGAGCGATTTCTGAGTATAGAGCTAGAAGTAAACCCTGAGCACTGCTGGGTGTGACCCAAAAACCAATAAATAAATAAATAAACAAATAAATAAAAGGCTAAGTAAACAGAATTAGGGTGAATGGGATCATGGTCTTTGACATTGAGGCATTTGCCAAAAATTCTGGCTCTATAACATATACAATTTTTTCCTGCTTTTCTTTTTCACTGCTTCCTTTTGTGAACTTTCAGCAGCACATCTGAGTCCAAAATCTTAGTAGTCTCTCCTTTTCTCCATCTCAATTTCTGGCTCCCAAATTCCAGAAGATCAGAGAAGATACAACACCAAGCAGTTACTATTATATTACATCAGGAGTAAAAAAAATGTTCAAAATTTCAGATAATGGAGAATTAAACAATTTTTCTTAACTCAAACTATCAAGTGTTCTACTATCGAAACTGTTATTTTTTTTTAAAAAAGGCATTTTTGAATAATTCTCAAGGACAACAGAGATGAGGGAGGGCTGGAAGGTCCAGCTCATAATATGAAGCTCACCAAAAAGAGTGATGAATGCAATTAGAGAAATAACTATACTGACAACTAACATAACAATGTGTATGAATTAGGGAAGTAGAAAGCCTGTCTCAAATACAGGTTGGGGGGATGTTAGGAAGGTAGGAGATTTGGGGTGTTGGTGATGGGAATGTTGCACTAGTGAAGGGGGTATTCTTTATATGTCTGAAACCCACCTACAATCATGCTTGTAATCAAATTGTATAAATAAAGATATTAAAAAACTTATTTTATACATTATTAAACTTACTTCTGCTTCCCAAACTATGTATTCATTTCACAAGGATAAAATGTATTTTTTCCTTTTCTGTAAAGAGTGGCTTAAAATATTGGAAAGCATCATAAAAGGTCATTTATACAAGTGTTAGTGATTATAATTATACTCCTAACCAGTGCTGTGTTACATCACATTCCTGGCTAAGTACGTCTTTTGCTGGATTTTCTCCTTTCCACTGCCATTTCTGCTGGATAAAGCTAGGGGTTGAAATGCAAATTTCAATCTTTTTTTTCCATCCCTGTTTACTAAAAATAGATTTTAAAAAGGAAGAAAAGTGATGAAAATTAAACTTTCAGTAACTTTGTGAACCATAGAGTCATTTCTCTCAAACACATAACTAAATAACATTTCCTAGTTCTCATACCTAGGTGAGACCCAGCATTGCTTCCTGCCAGTTAGATAAGAATTAAAGTGATGGATCACTTCCTGCCAGAGATGCTGTAGAGCAAGCAATCCTCAGGACTCTCCTCCTGGTGTCAAAGTTGATGATGAAACTAGAGAGTATATATGAAAATGAGCTCCATTATAGTGAAATAGAGTCAGATTTTACTCGAACCAGGTATGGAGAGATGTATAGATATGAAAATGATTACTATAAAGAAAGATTACTATATACAAAGACCCGAAAAAGAGAAGGCTTGAGATATCAAGCAGGGCTACACAGGAAAAGATCAGAGTTAGTTTGGAAACAGAAGGGGAGATCAGAGATGAAGATGTGGCTTCGAAATTTTATGGTGATACTCATGGAAGGAAAAGTACAAAGCAAGGTAGGCATGTTGTGTTTATGTGTTATGTTTAAGATCAGATAGTTTGAATAGTTTTAGTAGGTTCTGAGTTGTGAAAGTGATTCTTAATTGTCTGTTGTATGCTGCCTGGCCCTGGGATGAATTTAGGTATAGAACATGTTGACTTTGTTTGTGGGTCTTAAAAGCATATAAATAAGAATTTGAGTTTGAGACTCACTGACTTATATATCAAAGTTATGTTTACTGGGAAGTTCCTTGCTTTCTAGGAATTATCTAGTTTTGTGGAAAACAGATAATTCTTTCCAAAGACCTCAAATATTAGGGAAATGAGAAAATAGTTAATACACTCATGAGCAGTACACTCCTCCTTTTGATGTGAGAAAGAAAGAAAGCTTTATTGGAAAAAGTTCCTGTGATCTGGGGGTTCTGTTCTATAGCAGTGATTCTAGTTGGGTAATATATCTTAATTCAACTTCTTGATAAAGTTAGAAGGCTGATATCTGGCAACTTTGGCTCATACTCTTTACAACATTCCACTGAACCTAACTGTTTAAAGTTATATAGTTTATTAAAAAGATATGAAGACATAAGACATATTTAAGTGAATGAATACAAAGGCCTTTCTGACCCAATTCTATTTCTAAACAGTTTGGTAAGAAGACCATATAGAAACATTCCTATACCAGTTCACTGTTTCAAATAGACCTGAACAGAAAATATTTTCTTTGATTTGAAAACCAAGCTTAATTTTAAGTGCATTATAACAGTGGGTTAGTAATTAGTTAGATTTATAAATTGTAGTTCAATTGTATAAATCCCCTAAGAGCCCCGTGTTTTCTGGTTCTGAGTATGCAAGCTGCTACTTTCTTCATGTCTGGGTCCTGGCCTCTCTGATATTCCAAGAAGGAATCCCAAATGGCAGCAGCTGCTCCTAATTTTGGCCCCACTTAGTACTTATGGTCATTGGAGTATCTTTATTTCAGACCACTTAAAATCTACACACAGGATAGCCAAGGTACAAAATGTCAGTGCATTCTTTTTTAAATAATATCTAATAATTTTTAAATTAAATTTCCTCTTTTTTAATGATTATTGAGTTCTCAAGAAATATTGGCAGTTCTGCTCAAACTTAAATTATAATGATGCAAAAATCCCAAGAATGGATTGAGAGAGGAGGCTATGTTTCATTTTATATTTCATTTTTATTGTGTACTACATTATTTTTGGGGAGAAAAGTTCCTTTTTATTTCTTTTTTTTAATGATAGCATTTTTATTTATCAAAAGCATTGCTATTTACAAAGTTACTCATAGTTGGGTTTTAGATATACAGTGTTTCAGCACCAACCAATATTCCCAGAGTCCATCCTAATCCACTGCCTTTAACACATCCTGCCATCATAACAGGACCATTTTCAAGTTTGGTTGTTAAAGCTTCGATCCCATGATTTCATTGTTGTTGACATTGTGGCTGTATATTTAATATTGTCCTTTCTTAACACCACCAATACACCTGTGTCCTCTTGGGTCCTGTCCACATTATTTTACATCTGACCTTCTCCTCCACTCAATTCTTTCCTTCTCTTTACTATACTCTGTTCTGAGACCAAAAGTATTTTGGATAACATCCATTAAAATCATCTTATTCCTTCATGCAATGATTCTAACTACCACATATAACTCATAACATCCTGTATTTATCCTTCTTCTGACTTATTTCATTTAACAACATATCTCCCAGTTTCATCCATGTTAAAGTGAATTGCATGATTGCATCATTCCTTATAGCAATATAGTATTCCATTGTATATATGTACCACATCTTCATGATCCACTCTTCTATTGCTGGACATTTAGGTTGATTATATAGTACTTGAGTGTTGCAATGAAT
Source organism: Crocidura indochinensis (assembly GCA_004027635.1). NCBI lineage: Eukaryota > Metazoa > Chordata > Mammalia > Eulipotyphla > Soricidae > Crocidura > Crocidura indochinensis. The sequence continues at coordinate 6,828 of PVKC010006036.1, read as the reverse complement.
AGTGGTGTGCATACATCCTTTAGGATGAATGTTATTCTTTCCTAAGGCTAGGTCAATATGGCAGCTTGATTCTGAGTTTACTGAGAGCACTCCATGCTGTTTTCCACAGGGGTTAGACCAGACAGTATTCCCACCAGCAGTGGATGAGAGTTCCTTTTTCACCACATTCCCACTAACATAAATTATTCCTAGTAGTTTGATATGTGTTATCCTCATTGATGTAAGATGATATCTCATTGACCTCGTGATTTGGATTTTCCTAATGATAAGTGTTGATTTTTTTCAAGTGTCATCTGTTGGTCTTCCTTAGAAAGGTGTCAGTTTATTTCATGTCACCATTTTTGGTGGGGTTTGGTGGGTTAACATTTGTGCATAATTTGTGTATATCTTATATATCAACCCTTTATCTGATGTGGTGAGTGAAAATACTTTCTCTCACTCAGTTACCTGTCTTTAAGTTTAGCACATGCTTTTTTTCATACAGATATTTTAGTTTATGTAGTGTCATTTATTCAGATTTGATTTTAGTATATCCTTTTCCATTGGCATCATGTCATTGAAAATTCCTTTGAGGTCTAGGTCTTAGAGTGTTGTGCCTTTGTTTCTTAATGTACTCTATAGATTCAGATTTAATTTCAAGGTTTTTGATCCATTTTGAGTGGACTTTGTTTAAGGTGTGAGATATGGGTGCAGCTTTAATTTCTTACATGTGATTCTCCAATTGTCCCAACACCATTTGTTGAAGAGGCAGTCTTTACTCCATTTCATGTTTTCATATCCTTTGTCAAAAATTAATTGACCACATATATGAAGGTTTGTCATAGGCTATTCTCTTCAGAAAATTTTCTTTTATTACCACACTGTTTTGATCACTATGGCTTTAGAGTACAGTTTCAAGTTTGGTAGTAAGATCCTTCCCAGTTTTATTTTTAAGTATTGTTTTGGTTATCCAGGGTATTTTATAGTTCTACACATTCTTTATAATTGACGGTTGCCTTTGTAGAATGTTGCTGAATTTGGAAAGGGATTACACTGAATCTATACAGTAGTTTAGATAAGATGGTAATTTTGATAACATTTATTTTTCCAATCATTGATCATGGAATATTTTTCCATTTTCTTAGGTCTTCTTCAATTTCTTTCTTACATGTTTTCCAATTTCTGTGGTATAGGTCTCTCACTTCTTTTGTTAATATACTTGATGTCATATGACATTATTTTCAATAGAATGGACTTTGATCTCTTTCTCTACTAATTTGTTTTACAATGAAAGAATGCAAGAGGTTTATTATTTCTAGGAAGTGTTTCTGTGGACTCATTAGGGTCTTCAATGTATACCATAATGTCATCTGCAAATAGAGATAGTTTAACTTCCTCTTTTCCAATTTGGATCCATTTATTTCCTTCTCTTGCCTGCTTGCTGTTGCCATGACTTCTAGTACTATGTTGAATAGGAGTGAAGACAATGGGCATCCTTGCCTTGTGCCTGATCTCATTGGGAATGGATGTTAGAGCTTGTCAAATGCTTTCTCTGCCTTTATTGATATGATCATCTAATTTTATCTTTCCTTTTACTTTTTGGGGGGTCACTGGGTATCAGTGATGCTCAGAGGCTGCTTTCAGATAAGCGCTCAGAAATCTCTCCTGGCTTGGGGGACCATATGGGATGCCAGGGGATCAAACTGTGGTCTGTCCTAGGTCAACCACATGCAGAGCAAATGCTCTACCATTGCGCCACCACTCTGGCCCCATGTGGTGCATGCTCAGATCCATGCTGGATCCATGCTCAGAAATCACTCCTGGCAGGCTTGGGGGATCATATATATATTGAACCAACCTTGCATGTCTGGTATAAAACCCATCTGATCAAGATGTGTATTTTTTTAATATATTGTTTCATTCAGTTTGCTAAGATTTTGTTGAGAATTTTCGCATCATTGTTTTTTTTCATTTTTTTAATTTTTTAATGTTTTTTTTATTATGAGAACAGAGATGCAAAGAAAGAGGAAAGGGTAAAGTTATTCGCATCATTGTTTATCAGTGAGATTGGTTTGTAATTTCCTCTGTAGGTAGTGTTTTTCTCAGCTTTGGGAATCAGCATATTACTTTAATAAAAGATGTTAGGGGGAATTCCTATCTCTGATATTTTGGCAGTTTGTGACAGCAAGTTTTCTCTGAATGTTTGCTAAAACTCACCTGTAAATCCATTTGGTCTTGGAGTTTTATTCTAGTGATTAGTCTTAATCACTATTGTTTGTGGTTGACCTGTTTAAGCTATATACTCTTTGATCATTCAGTTTTTGGAAATTACATGTTTCCCAGAAAGATGTCCACTTCTTTTAGGTTCTCTTTTTAAGAGAGTAATGTTGTTCTTAGTAAAGGTATCTTGATATCTTGGATTTCTGGGGTTCTATTGTAATTTCTGCCCTTTAATTTCTAATCTATTTGAACACGTTCTCTATTTTTTTCCTTGTGAGTCTTGCCAATGGTTTTTCTATCATATTTGTTCTTTTGAAAAACCAGCTCCTCATTTCACTGATCTTTATATTGTTTTCTTGATTTCTTGGTATCTTGGTTGCTGCTGTTTGTTTTATTATTTCTTTTTTCTACTCCATTTGTGTTCCTTTGTTTTTGGTTTTCCAGATATTTAAGGTTTGCCTGCAAGTTGTTGACTTTATTTTTTTTTTTATTTTTTCCTTATATAGAACTGCCCATAATGACTGCTTTTGCTATGTTCCATAGATTTTGGTAAATTGATCTTCATTATCATTATCCTCAAGGATTCTCTTTATTTCTTTCTTCTTTTTTTTTCTTTTTTGGTTTTTGGGCCACACCCAGGGGTTACTCCTGGCTATGCGCTCAGAAGTCGCTCCAGGCAGGCACGGGGGACCATATGGGAACCGGGGTATCGAACCGTGGTCCGTCCTAGGCAAGGCAACAGGCACCTTTACCTCCTGCGCCACCTCCCAGTTCCCTTATTTCTTTCTTGATTTCCTCTTCAATCCAGCTGTTAGTAAGCAGCATGTTGCTTATTATCTAGGTGTTAATACTATCTTTACATCTTTTTATTATCAATATCTCTCTCTGGCATTGTGGTCCGATAGGATGTTTGATCTAATTCTAATGTGGGTGAATTTTTCTAAGTTAGATTTATGTCGTAGAATATGATCTATCCTAGAGATTCTCGCAGGTGCATTAAGATCATGGTTTCTTCTTTGTGATGATGGGAGGTCAATAAATACATTAATAAATACATTAGTCCCAGTTCTTCTAGTTTACCATTGAGGGATCTTATATCTTTATTCCTCATGAATTTATTCAGTGGTGAAAGTGGTGTATTAAAATCTCTCACTAATAACATATTTCCATCTATGTGTTTCTCTAAGGTTATGAGAAAAAAAGCCTTATTTACTTTGCTGATCCAATATATATTTGAGTAGTTAGTACTTCTTTGTTTATAGTTCATTTGATCAATAAAGTGTCCATTCTTAATTCTATTTACTTTCTTGAAGCTGAATGCAATTTTATCTTATTATGTGACTGTTCCATATCTTTTTGTTTTCCAGTGGTTTGCAAATTGTTTTCCATTCTTTTACTGTGAGCCTATGTTTATCTTGAGATTTTAAATGTGTTTCCTTGAAGCAGAAAATGAATGGGTTTATTTCCTAATCTAGCCCTCCACTCTGTGTTTGTTTGTTTTGGGATTACACCTGGAGTTGCTCAGGAGTTACTCCTAGCTTTGCACTCACAAGTTGCTCCTGGCAGGTTTGGGGACCATATAGGATACTGGATTGGAACTGGGATCTGTCCTGTGTTGGCTGCATGCAATGCAAAAGCCTTTCCACTGCACTACTTTCCAGCCCCCACTCTGTGTCTTTTTTTTTGGTTTTTGGTTTTTGGTTTTTGGGTCACACCCAGCAGTGCTCAGGGATTACTCCTGGCTCCATGCTCAGAAATTGCTCCTGGCAGGCACGGAGGACCACATGGGGCACCGGGATTCAAACTGATGACCTTTTGCATGAAAGGCAAACGCCTTACCTCCATGCTATCTCCCGGGCCCCCACTCTGTGTCTTTTGATGAAAGAATTTAACCCATTCACATTCAAGAAAACTAGTGACAAAAAGAACTGTCGTGCATTATATTGTGTAGGATTGTTACTTCTACAATTGGTTCTTTGATTTTATATAAGTAAATTTTCAGTAGTTCATTTAGTGTTTTTATCCCTTTCCTAATTAAATGAGTCATTTGCTGGGTAGTGGAGTCTGGGTTGAAAATTTTTTTCATTTAGTAATTTGCACATGTCATTTTGTTCTTTTCTTGACTGGGCATTTTGTGTGGGAGATCTGGTGTGATTCTTATTTTCTTTTTTTATATTTAAAGTTTTCTTCTCTCTTACTGGTTTAAAACTTCACCTCTCTTTTTGGTTTTTGCCATTTTGATTATTATATAGTGGTGTTGTTCTGTTTGAGTCTATTTTCTTTGTTACTCTTTTAGCCTCTTGGATACGTGCAGCTGCCTCTTTTCAGAGATGGGCAAGTTATTTTCTATTATCTCTTCAATTACTTGTTCTCCTTTTTCCTCCTTTTCCTCCCTTTCTGTTATTCCTATAATTCAGAAATTATTTCTCTTGTCTTTGTTCATTCAGTACCTTACATTTTATTCCACCCTTTTGTCTCTCTTTTCTTTTTCACTTCTTTTCAATGCTGGTTTCTAATTTGTCTTCAAGTTCTTCTATATGGTTCTAACCCCATGAAATTCTGCTACCATGTCTTGCCAACATGATCATTAGCTCTTTCAATTCCATTTGTGTGGTTTCTTTCATCTTCTAAAAGAGCTCCTCTCTTTTAGAAAATTAAGTCAAATTCATGGTTGAATTTCTCATCTGTTAATTGCTTTATTTTGCCTCCTTGATAGTGCCTCCTTGAATTCTGTTACTAATGCAGTAAGTATTGACTTTAGGTCCTCATCTTCCAGGCTCAGGCATTTTGATGGGGTTGGAGATTTGCCTAGGTTTCTCTCCATATTCCCAACTGCAGTTGACCTCCATAGTTTCACCATTGTTCTTTTCCTTTTATGGGTTTTAATTGTGGATATTCAGGTTCCCTATTACTTAAGTAAGTGATATATTGAACTGATTATACAAATGGTGGCTTCTAATTCATTTGCCTTTCAGGTTATTTTCCTAAGCATCCAGGATTGAGTATGATAAAAAAAATCTATTAACTGATTACTCTGTTCAATTCATGAGTTTTTAGCTTATAAACTGTCAGGGAGGAAGAAGTGTTATAGCCTACCACCCTGAAAATAGAAGTTATTAATAAGTGTATATGAGTGGTTTGGGGATCAGAGGACAGTCAATTGTCAGGACTGGCGACTTTCTGTCCCTGGGACTAGGGGAGAGGCAGCAGCTCCTACAGGAACCAGGGTCTCCGTTGGGAGGTAAAAGACATGCAGATTCAGCTCTAGGATGGCAGGATCCACCCCAAGTTATGTATATTGTAGCAAAGGGCAGACCAACGTCAGAACTTTCTGTCCTGGGTCTCAGGAATGGGATGCAGTATGAATGATTTTCAGACTGTGAGGAATCGAGAAAAAACTTACTTGGGTAGAAATGTTTTATTTTGGGTTTTGCTTTTGGGCCACACTGACAGTGCCAGGGGGAAACTGATTTCCAAGCATCTCCTGAATGAAAGCATGATTTAGGTCTAGCCTGGGGAAGCTTCTCCTCTACCCTTCTTTGGAATTTTTACTGCTGGTAGGTAGGTATATGTTCACTTGTAATACTTCTCTCTTACATTTCATTTAAAAAATCTCCAAATTTCATTAAAAAAAAAACAAAAATGATCTGACATTCCTCTGCAAATATATTCTATGTCAAAGAGAGCTGCTCAAATATGTAGACTGTGTGTACCAGTAGTGCATATTGCAGTAATGTAAAACCCAGTGTGGCCTGCTACCAGGTCTCAATATGGGTTTGCATCACTGCATATCATTTCTTTTAAGTTAGATCTTTTCAATAGCAGGGTAGATATAACAGGTTCTCAGAGGACAAGGTAGATTGTGCAAGGTTAGAAGACATCATATTTACAAAACTGCTCAAGTGAAAAGATTCCTTTTAAAACTGGAGTCATCACATAATTCATCAGCAAGGAAGTGCTTTGATAAGTTTCTCCAAAACCACACATGTACACAAACACACACAAGCACACACACACACACACCAAAGGAAAATTCTTGGAAGCTTTCTGAGGACAGTATGTTCACAACCTCTCAAAATTTCTTTGCCAGCAATGTGCACAAGTGAACAGTGCTGTGAGTTCGCTCTATTAAAAGTAAAGAGAAAATTTCCCAGAAGGATTTACCATTTTTGCGATACAGTCCTCAGAGTGTCCAGAAATAAAACAAGGTGAATAGCAATCCTTCATATTGGCCCACCAAAAGTCATTGAGGGTTCTGAGATAGGCAAGTATCTAGAGGACAGTGTCAGGCAATTCTTGGGGGTGACAGCATCTTATGGATGCTCTTTTGTTCCATAGGGAACCTGTGCTTTCAAAGTGCTCCAGGTGGCCTTAGATTGGTGTCATGATCCTGTGTCTCTGAAGGGAGGAGAGAATGTATCTTATCCCCGTGACATTCTTCAAAGAAGTGGATCAGGCACTTTTGAAATTTATCTGGAACAATAAACACCCTAGAATAGCGAAAGCAATCATTGGGAAAAAGAACATGGGAGGAATTACTTTACCCAATTTTAAGCTTTACTACAAAGCAACAGTTATCAAAACAGCATGGTATTGGAACATGGACAGGCCCTCTGACCAGTGGAATAG
>PVKC010006035.1:0-31932 GCA_004027635.1 Crocidura indochinensis | reverse complement strand
AGATCACTGGAAAAGATCAGAGGTGGTCATAATTTCAAGTGCAATTAGGGACACTCTCTCTTTGATTAAACATGGTAGATTTCCAAGGAAGACAGTAATCTTTCTTCCTCTCTCTTTACCCTCCTCCTCCCCCTCTTTCCTTCCCCCTTTTCCTGGCTAATTCTCCCTTACACTTTTGGTTGACTGCCTCTCAATCTGGGCCTTTTCTTTAGAGGAGCCTTTTATGAATCCTCAGTGGATCTCTTTCTTCTTGCAATCTTGTTGGTTGTGCTTTTTCTTCTTAGCTCTTGTCACTACCTAAAATTTGTTTAATTCCTTGCTACATTATCAGCTTCTTTCGTGCAGAGGTCTGTCTCTGTCCTTTAGTATATTTTTGGAATCTTGGCACAGAGCTTGGTAGATAGTTTTTGAAAGAAGGCAGGAAAGGGCTAGAGGTCATTGTAAAGATTTTGGCTCTTCCAATGGCACATTGGAAGCAGAACTCCAAAATAGTGTGCAACAGTCCCCACTTCATGCCATTTCAGGCACATGAGTAACCCCAGTAGGAATTGGATCCAGGGACTCACTCTTCATAAAAAAGGTACAGATCTTCCTTGACTTATGATGGTGCCCTATTCTAATAAACCCCACTGTCAACTTTTCTCAAATTGGAAATAGATTAAATCTACCTCACCTCTTGAACTTAGCTGGACTTATCTTAAACCTTCAAAACATATAACCTGAAGCTGGAGCAATAGTACAGCAGGTAGGACACTTGCCTTGCATATGGACTGACCCAGATTTAATCCCACTCATTCCATGTGGTCCTCCAAGCCTGCCAGGAATAACCCCTGAGTGCCTTAGAAACAAAACAGAACACACACCATAGCTTATATTTGGGCAAACTCATCCCACAAAAATGCCAGTTCATAAAAATAGAAGTTGTGTATTTTATTACATTGTATACAGTGCTGTATAAAATAAAAATCCATGAGTTGTAAGATCACCCTACGGGTTTCTAAACCATTAGGTGGACATGTCTGAAGAAGCAGGGTAGTAGTGAAGAAATAATGAGCCAACCCAGTCAAGAACAAACCATGAAGGCAGTATGCTTTTTGCCTCAATGTCTCTCTGCCTCAGCCAAAAGCCAGAACTGACTTTTCTTTATAATCCCAGAACAAAATCCACTAGTGTGGGGCAGGGCAGAGCGGACTTTTATATATCAAAGGAGAGATTTACAGGAAATCGGAAGATGGAGGAATGCTTTTGTTTTGGGTTAATAGCTGGATGTCATCTTACAGTATTGAAGGCAGGAAGTTGGCTGGGTATGGCTTGTCTCTCTTTGTGATCTTGTGGCTAACTGAGAGCTGGGTCCCCTGCTTTGTTCTACATCATCAGAGAATTATGTATCATTAGATCATAACCCCAAATTCCAAGTACAGTTTTTTTTGTTGTTTTTTTTGGGGGGCACACCTGGTGATGCTCAGGGGTTACTCCCAGCTATAGGCTTAGAAATAGCTCCTGGCTTCGGGGATCATATGGGATGCCTGGGGATCAAACTGCAGTCCATCTTAGGCTAGTGTGCACAAAGCAGATGCCATGCCACTTGCGCCACTGCTCTGGCCCCACCAAGTAGAGTTTCTACAAAGTGTGTGGAAACAGTTTCATGACATCATAAAGTTAAAAAAGATGGAGGGGCCTGGGAGATAGCATGGAGGTAAGGCGTTTGCCTTTCATGCAAAAGGTCATCCGTTTGAATCCCGGTGCCCCATATGGTCCCCCGTGCCTGTCAGGAGCAATTTCTGAGCATGGAGCCAGGAGTAACCCCTGAGCACTGCCGGGTGTGACCCAAAAACCAAAAAAAATAAAAAATAAAAAAGATGGAAAGATGGCATGGAAATTGAAACATGGTAAGTCAGGGATCATCTGAAATGTTGTACATACTAGAGGCTATGAGGAGGGTACATTCATCTTGTGAACACTTCCTGGCTCCTTTGTTTTCTTGCTCTGATAGAAGTCTGGTGTTAAGTTGTAAGCTATCTTATGAGATGCCCTGACTAAAGAGGTAGGGAAGCTGCTTTCCAGACACTGAGAAATGAAGATTTTATCCTTTATGGCCCAAAAGGAAGTGTATCTTGCTGACATCCAGGCCAGCGAACTCTCAGTGAAACTCTCAGTGGATCCCTACACAGTTGAGCTTTCAGATAGGAGACTGGCTGGCACTGACTGCTGCTGAGAGAAATTTGGGGAGAGGCATAAGGCCTACTGGTTGCTGGTTCCTGACCTACAGAAATGTGAGAGAAAGCATTCTTATATTTCCAGTGGGCTGAGTCTAGAGGTGATATTTTTTACAGTGGTTAATACTAATACACATTTTTTTTCTGTGCTAAATTTTTGGATAATGTTGATAATGGGAGTTTAATTAATATTAAGTTTTATGCTTAAGACTTAGTGGGCACAACTGGGCATATTTTCATATTATGTGATGTAGATTTGATGGCTGTTTTCATTTTAGAGATGAGGATCGGGAGGAAAATAGAAGTTGAAACTTGCCCAAAGTCTTGACAGAGAGCTGCTATGTTGATCCTGGGTCCTGTGCTCTCCTCAGCTCCTTTCTAGATTGAATATAATTTATAATAATTCTAAGCTTTTTCCTTACCTACCACTAGGGTTCCCAAATTTGGGAGTTTTCAGAAATCAGTGCAGATGGGGGTGTTTGAGGATTTGGCTAGTGACTCAGCTTAAATCTTGTCTCTTTAAGGAGTTCGAAAATACCCCTTCTAGAGAAATCCAGCTGTTGCCTTATTTAGGCGTGCCCTGCTGGTGCCCAATGAATTAGCATGCTTAGTGTGGAAGCCCTTTTTTCTCTCGGGTCCTAGAATAAAACCCAATCAGGAGAAATAAAAGATGGTGGTTTTTGGAATAAAATAAACAACATCCACCATGATTATAGCTTGTTTTTCAACTTCTGCGAGATGAAATTAAATTGAGTAATTGTTTGCACATTTATCCACATGACTCTGATCTGTCTGTAGCAGATTGTGGCATTGTGAATCTTTAAACCAGTAATAAAACCTTTTAGGCTTTTCTCCATTTTTATCTCATATATGTCTAGATCTGTAACTGCCATGGAACAGAATGGAAGATGTTTTGGGGAAAGGGCTAGCATGTATCACCACCAATCTAATATTCTAAGCCCCATATTAGGAGCAGATTTTGTGTGCAGAATGAACAGAGCCCTGCGAAGGGATTATATATTCTTTCTGACAAGTTTTGGTGATATAAAACTCCACTGTTGGTTTTTCTGTCCTCTTGTGTGCTTGTGTATCTCCTGTCTCAGGATTGATTTCTGCCAGCTTCTTGAATACTGTAGAGTGCATCATAATTGCTTACTCAAATAATTTCTCTCGGGTTGAGAGCCAAATATCCAAGCATGCACAGGTTGCAAATCAGGGTTGGGTATAAAATGTGCATTGAATGTTCATCTGTTGGAAATGTTGTAGATAAGACGTTATAATCTAGGAATGCCCCATGTGTGCCTGTTAGTAAAAATCCTCTGACAGTTCAGCAGAACTTTTCCAGATAAACAAGAATCAAGTATAGGCTCTTATGAAAAGATCTTTTTGCAACTCATCAACAGTGTAACCTTGCACATTAGTATTGATGTTGTTCTGAGAGGAAGTTGGATAGAGCTTGGACTTTATATTCCAAGGCTCCATTTTGCCCACAGTGTTCAGCTGTCACGATGTGACTTTGTTCTCTGCTGTCACGAATCTGGCAGCCTTTTAAGGTCAGGTTTGTCTTCTAATCTCTGAGATCACAAGAAAATTCAGTGAGTGTACAGGATGTGGCTTTCTCTTCAGCACTTCACACTTGGAGATCTTTGTTCATTTATATTTGTGGCTTGCATTTTGCTCATAGAAATCTCTAATGGATATAACTGGAATCGGTAGCCTAATCTCTTCTGAGTTACTTTTTCCCAATCTGACATAAGCCCTGGATTCCAGTCTGACTGGTATCTCCTCTTCCCTTGGCTTCCAAAGTGGCGGTTCTCTTGGTTTCTGATGTGGTCCTTCAATATCTCTACTTTGTCTTTTTTATTAAGACTTTCATCAAGTGATTCTTCTAACCTTACAGTATTGATGAGTTCCCCTGGATTTTGCTCATGGTCCTCTTTTGGCATTCTTCTTCATTTGTCATTCTCTGCTGGATAATTTAATTCAAGAGGATGGCCTTGCAGTCTCATTTTCCTAAGTATCTCAAGCCCAGACCAGAGGTTCACGACACTACTTGTCAAGGATGTCTCCTCTTAGGTGAATCAGCATTTGTGAAATTGGGCTCCTCTTCCTCCCACATCCCGTGATTAAGTGACTTTTTCATCCATCTGGTCTTCTTGGTCTGTGTGCCATGCCATGTTACCATTGTTTTTCCACTCCCATCCCTAAGCCAGTCCATCTCTTGCTGTGCCCTCAAATCCATCATTTGTGACTTATCAGTCCTTTAGCTTTACAATCCTCTAAATTTCTTTTCATGCTATCTTTAGGTCATCTGCTCTCTTACTTCCTTTTGCTTGAAGTCCAGTGCTGAGTAGTTTCACAGCACTGGTGTGGCTTGCTGTTGTCTGTAGACAGTATCTAAATTCTTCCTGTGCATTATGTGATCCCTCTGTGGTTCGGTTGCTGCCCATCCCCAACTGTATCCTCGTTTTCCATTTTCTGATTTATCCCATCTACTAGTCAAGGTACTTTGTAGCTCTCTAGTACAATATGCTTTTTCCTGCCAGCCTGCCTTGGACATCCTTTGCATTTTACCCAGGATTCTCAGTTGGAGGTGGTTTTGCCTTCCAAGGAGCATACTTTGACAATAACGGCATTCTTAATTGTAATCAAAGAAGGGATGAGGAGAGGCAAGTTGCTACTGGTATATAGTGTGGGGCATCCAGAAATACGGCTCAATTTCCTGCTGTGCTCAGGACATTCCCAAAGTGTAGGACTACCTGGCCCCAGGAGTGAGCAGTGCAGAGGGCAAGAACACGGCTATGTGAGGGACCCTTTCCTAAGTCCCAGGTTCAGGACAGTTAATTCCCACAGTCTTTGCCAAACTTTGTAACCTTTATCAGGTGAGCTAACTTCCTTGGGGCTAAGATTCCTCGTCTAAAATGCTCAAGTAATACTGCATGTACCTCATATTGTGAGGTACACCTAGTAGGATAATGCATATTATTGTTCAATGAAAGTAACTATTATTACTCTTATTATAGTTATGTTCATAATTAAATTGGTTTTTTACCTATTTGAGAAGAGCTGACCACTCCTCTTTTATGTGATGCCTAGACTGTAAGTACCTTGAGGGACGTGACATCGTATCCTTATTTCTGTCTAGCACAGAGCAGGTATCTAATGTTGGCTGACTCAGTGAATAATTTCATTTGCATGTACATTATAAAACTATAGTCTTCCACCGATGCAAAAATCAACAGGGCGCTTAATAACTGAACATTAATATAACTATTAATGTATAATTATTAGCATAATCCAAATCATATTATGTAATTATATATAATTATGTGATATTGAAGATAATTTCTGCTAATGTAATACTTAATCTTCAGATCCCCCATTGAAATGTTTTGATATTAAAACCTCATTACAAGTAAATTTGTGCTTAACTCTACCCCCAGAGTTATGTCAGAGGAAGTGATCTCATGGTAGACCTTGAATTCTAGGGATGTTTACATCTGGAGAAGGCCCGTGTCATGATGAGCTTGTCACATGCAAATGAATATTATCTTTTTCTCAAGGAAGTGGGCAGAGACCCTGAGGTTTCAACTTTCAAGGCAGGGCCTTGTTGTGACTATATTATTGAGGTAGGGGGTGGGTTGAGAGTTGCCTGGCCAACCTTTTTGAAATGTGAGATTTTATAGAGGTTGCCAAGAGGTGCAGAACTTAAACTGCGCTTTACTATACTTGGGAACCTTTTCATGGCAGGTCTTCTAACTTGTCCTGAGAAGGTCAACTGGGACTTTTGCCATGGTCACAACTCGGCCTTTGCCCTCATGTCTTTCTCCCAGGTATGTCTTTTATCATTTGAAATATTGTAGCTCATTCCTCAGCATCATGCTACTCACTCAGTCATTATAGCAATGCAATATAAGTCTTTTCTATGTTGGGCATTGCCCTAGGAAATGGTACTGAGCATACAGGCCATGCTGCTGGCTACATTCAGCTGGTATTCTGGTGGAGGCATTTGGCAATAAGCTGTGGGCACATAAATTATATCAAAGAGTAATGAAAACCATGAAAATATGAAATGGGGGTGGAACAGTGGAGATGGTCCTATTAGATAAGGTGCTCAGGGCATAGCAGTATGGAAAGGACATTGGAGCATGTGTGAGAGATCATTCAAGGAAAGGGAACAAACAGCAAGCACAGAAGACTTGAAACTGGAAGAGCTTGGTGTTCTCCTCATGGTGATAGTGGTGAGTTTATTTTTTGGCATTGATTCCTAATATTCTCTCGCTGTATTAAGCCCCTGTGCTTGCTTCTTATAACTGGCAGATGCACTCTGAATGTTTTCAGCTCTGAGATTTGCAATTCCTACAGTAGTGGGTGACTTCTCACAGTGAAGGTTCTTGCCCTAGTGGCTTTGTGAGTGTCCTCTTATTTTATGTTCACAGTAGCCCATGAGGTTGCTATCTACAGCTTTGACACTTAGATTTTCCATGAAAAAACTGGGGATACAGGCTACATAACATACTGGTGCATATAGCTGTGAAGTGGCCATCTGGGAGTCTATGTAGTGATGTGTCACAGACTGTCCTATGACCAGTATCTCCTCTGACTTCCAATGTTGGCATCCTAGCAGGGTAGTGTGGACTGAGGAGACCTTGGCAACTAGCTTGCAAGAACTCTAATCTTGCCTACATTCATGCACTGCCACCCCTTCTGCCTAACAGGTTTTGGGATTGGGTCTGGCTACAGCCACTGTGACTGCTACCTACAGGGCTGTGTGCATGTTGTCCAGTCTGTGAGTATGCTGGAAACAAGTGCAGTACATGCCCCCTTGAAAAGGTATGGAGAAAGAGGCAATCAGTGTGACCTTGCCCTGATGCAGAGTGGAGGTAGAGTTGGGGGGAGGCTGAGCACAGTGCATGTGCTCACTCACTGCCCTGCTAGGCATGACCATGGAGCCCAGCCTTCACCCCTCTGCCTACTTCTTGATCTAGACAGGTTTCTGCATGTCTTTATGCCTCTGTTTCTTTATCTGTAAAATTATGTTGAGGCCAACATGGGCTATACGGGAGTTGAAAAGCAAGAGCTGATGTGATGTGAAGGTGGGTGGTGAGCACGAGCCATGTTTCTTGAATTAGATCCTAGGTAGGTTGCTGGAGGATGTTTCCCAATGATCTGAGAGTTTCATATATCATTGCTTGTCAGTCTCAGTGTGTGAGACTTGGCTGCAGAATGTGGTGGTTCATTCGTTCATTTGTTCATTTGTTCCTTCATTCATTCCTTCGTTCATTCTTCCCTCCCTCCTTTCCACTCTCCCTCTCTCCTTCTCTTCCTACCTCTTGTCTTTTGGTCACAAACTTGACAATGCTCAGGGGTTACTCCTGATTCTGCACTATGAGTCACTCCTGGAGGATTTAGGAGATCAACATGGGATGCCGGGAATTGAATCTAGGTTGTCAACATTCAAGGCAAGTGCCCTACCTACTAAACACTATCTCCAGCTCAGAAATTTTCCTTTTTTTTAGGCAGCTCTTCTTGTACTAAAGCCTCCTTAGAGCTCTCTGAGATGGGTGGAGAGAATAGAGATGTAGGCCCTGTGCCAGCTGAAGGACTCCTATCTCAGAATCTTTTTCCCATCTTACCCCACTCTCATTGGAATTTTATTACCAACAATGACAGCATCCTTGGGCTTCTCCTCAAATGCAAACTTTGCTACTGAAGACATTTCTGGAAGTTTTTTTCTTACTGTGTGTTCTGCCAAGTTTCCTGTTGCTTGTTCTCCCATTTAAAGTGAGGACACACCATGCAGCTGCTGATGGCTCAGATGTAGATAGCATAAATGGGCCCTGAAAAGAAGGACCCAGCACCACATGGTTCCCCTGATATCAATGGCTGCAGCTCAGGAGGCCCTAGAGCACTTCTGGGTGTAGTCCTAGAGGCTAGCATAGGTTTCATCAGCATCATAGGCCCTGAGCAGCATCTTATTCTTGAGCCTTTGCATTAAACCTCTCTCTCACAATTGACTGTGAATTTCCGGGGACTCATGCCACCAAAAAAATATTCTGGTGGTTTTAGCATCAAGTGTCTTTGGGATCTGTTAATGCACCATGGACTTCTACTAGGGATTTTTACTAAGGAGGGGAAGCATCCTGAATCTCTCAAGTTGAGAATGATAGATGATTATCCTTACTGGGCAACAGCATTAAGAGAACTAAAATACCAGGCCCTTTTATAGACACTGGGAGAAAGATGAGAACAAGATGGGCAAAGCACCTGCTTACTTTTGTTTTATGTTCTAAGTGGAACTCAGACACACAACAGAACCCCATATGCCCCTGTACCTTGGAATTTCTGGTGGTGCTAAGTGTGATCTAGAAGGCATGATGGAACTGGGATGGTGTATAGGCACAGGTGCTAGATCAGCATGGTCATAAAGGCCTCACTAGGATAATCATAAAGTCAGGAAGGCCAGTTTTGGGTTCTGGGTTCTGAGTTCCCCCCGATCCATGCAACCTAGGAAAAGAGCAACGAGATGAAAGTCCTAGAATAGATATTCATTTGACCTGGGGAAAAGAGCCTGTGTCTGACAGTTGTCTGGGGGTGGGGACAGAAGAGCAGTAAAGACAGGATAGGGTTCTAGATAGGGTTCTAGAGAGCTTACACTGCCTGAGAGTCAGAGTTAGGAATTGGAATGTATTTGAAAGGAGAGACATTCCTTCTTACCCTCCATTTCTTCAAGTTTAAGTGCAACTGGTTAACCCATAGAGTGGTAAACCCACAGAAGTGGGCTTGCCTGGAGAGCTTCTGGGAACCTGGCACTGGACCACCTCAGCCTCCTGTAGGGTGGGACACCTGAGGTGGACAAAGAGTAACTGTGGAACTGTAGAGCTTGGTGACTTTGTATCCCCCATGTGTACCACAATGGGCTGGGTCCTGCTTGCTTCTCAAGCAGGAAGAATCTCTCCAGGGGCTTTGCAAGCCAGGGATTGACTCCCTGATTCAGAGAAAGTGATAGGAAGGCCCAGCAAATCTGAGAATATTGGTTCAAAACCTACCTACTACAACTTTGGCATGGTACTGTTAAACATGTAACCTAAATTCCTCAGCCTGACCCCGTTCTGCAGTGCAGGCTTTTCTCACTTACCTTTTTTCCATTCACTGCTACATGTTTGACTTTAGAGCATTCTTAAATATACCTGCTAGCTGGGGTGATTTCTTTCCAATTAAGGTCCCTGTTAATAATTCAGATTCACTCCTCTTAGCCTGACCTTCAAGGTCCTTTACCATTCAGGACAACTTCTTCTACATCTTTCTTCGTCCTGACCCTTCCACAAAGAATCCTCCCATACCAGTCTTGTTTGCAATCTTGAAATCTTATCTGGACTTTCAGGCCTCTCATATTCTCTTCTGGAACCCCCTTCTCTTGCTCCATACTTCAGCTACATTCCAGTTGCCAACTTGGCCTCTCCAAAGCTGGTCTGAGGAACTTGGTTCCTGAGGATATTTTGGTGCCTTTAAATCAATGATCTTTAACCACCAGTCCGTAGACCAGTTCTAGTCTGCAGGCGGAAAACTACTGATCTTGTGGTTTTCTGGTTTATCTGGTCCCTGGATATGAAAAGGTTGAAGAATATTGCTCTAACTGGATGAAGTGATTAGAGTGTTCAGTTATAAAAACTCACAAGAGGTCTGGAGCAATTGTGGTCCCCCAGAATTCCAGGAGTGATCCAAGTGCATATAATAAGGAGTAAGTCTTGAGCACTGCCACGGGGTAGTCCCCCCTAATCAAAACTAATAATGATAACAACAAAAACTCACTAATGTTTCTCTTTGTAGCTTCTGCAGTGAACCCAGCTCCTAATTGGTGTAGATTTTTTTTTATTAATGAAGTTGGGTAAAGATCAAGGAAGCTTAAGAATCTATGAAATAGATGGCACATCCCTCCTTCAGTCAGAGTATGAGGGGAACATTTTAGGGTGAGAGAATCTGGAAGTAGAGGCAAATGTCACTTACATTTCCAGGAGTGTCTGTTCAGCTCACAGCTCACTTCCCCCATCAATTCTTCACAAAAAGATCTCCCCAAATATACAACTGTACACAGAGATGTTCTGTTCTCAGCTTTGCATTAGCATCTATACCAAGGAGAGTACAGGGACTTTATGCTCTTGGAACGAGCTTGTACTCAAGGGGAGCTTCTCTAGGGCTGGAACTTTGTACCTTTTTCACCTGAGAGGAAGACTCAGCCTTGGGAAGGGGGAATTGTCATTTTAGGCATTCATTTTTCTAGCACTGAGTAGGTGCTTGGCAGCAGATCTTAGGGAAATTTCCCTGAACTAAAATTCAGAACTGATTTTTTTTAACTAAATAAAATTGAAAGGTGTCTTCAAAGTGATATTAAGGAGAGGCTGGAAAGATAGCATGGAGGTAAGGTGCTTGCCTTGCATGCAGAATGACAGTGGTTCAAATCCCATCAAACCATATGGTCCCCTGAGCCTGCCAGGAGTGATTTCTGAGCATAGAGCCAAGAGTAACCCCTGAGTGCTGCCAGGTATGACCCAAAAACAAAAAAAATAGTGATGATAAGGAGGTCTAGGGGGGTTACCCCTAGAAATACTTGGCTAGGTTGGCCTGAAGGCTCAATATAAAGACTCAGGGATCCTGTTCTGGTCAGGCCCCGGTATGCTCAGGGGTATTTACAACTTTTGTCGGTGATGTTGAGGAGCAAATGGTGCTGGGGTTAAGCACCCTTATTGCATGCTTTGCATGTTACCTAACCCCACTATTGTCTCTCCAGCCTGATTGTGAGCCACATCCATGCAAACCTATATCATATGAGTGGGAACAGGGCCCTTCCTCATCCCCAGTGCTCTCTATTCATCAGTGCTAGGGCCCTGCTCACAGAGAAGCTCACTTATGCTTAGAGGATAAATGCATGGTGGGGAATGCAAGAAAACATTATTTCTTCTATGTATATTTCCATGCCTGGTAGTGCTCAGGGCTTACTTACTCCTGGCTTTCGCTCAGGAATCATTCCTAGTGGCTCAAGGGTACATAATTAGTGTCAAGGATTAAACCCAAGTTGGCCTTGTGCAAGGCAAGTTCCCTTCCCACTGTACTATCACCCTACCTCTCTTTGTATTTTTTGTTTAAAGCATTATTTTAGGTGATGTGTGGAAGTTTCATCAAGTTGGTGGTCTGTCCCTCTGTATTTAGATGATACAAATATTCAAATCAATTTTTTTGTCATTGCCATTTAGTATGAGCACTCCAGTAGCACATTGTATGAGCTGGGGAAAGATTTGAATTTGGTGACTTGAAGCTTCTTTTACACTCACAGATCCCATGTGTTTCCCAGGGGTAGGGAGGGGAACAACAGTAATATGTTCAAGAATGTTAAGTGTTTGTGGCTTTCTTTATTTTTGGGGGGGGGGTGTCATACCTGGTGGCACTCAGGGGTTACTCTTGGCTCTGTGCTCAGAAATAGCTCCTGGCAAGCATTGGAGACCATAGGATTTGCCAGGACTCGAACCACTGTCCATCTTGAATCGGCTACTTGCAAGGCAATGCCCTACCTCTCCAGCCCAAGTGTTTGTATTTATTGGTAAAATTTATTTGCTAAAAGGAGAAATGAATGAAACTCTTACCCTAGGAGAAAACTAGAGATAAAAGAGTAGAAATGCTTCCTAAATTTCCTCATAGATTATTTCTTACCATAAAACCAGGAACCAAATACATAGTACAGGGTAAGGCACTGGCCTTTACCAACTCTTGTTCAATCCTTGGCACACCACATATGGTCCTTTGAACACTATCAGGGGTCACGCCTGAGCATGGAACAGATATAGCTCCTGAGCATCACTGGGTGTGGACTCACATACACAAAACTTTTCAAAGGTCAAGGCTCTCTTTTTTCCCAATAAGAGTGACATTTTTCATTTTGGCATTTAGGACTAAAAGATGTTTCCTTATGTAATGTTTACTGCTTTCTGTTGACAAAAGGTCATTTCTCTTCTTGTAAGAGTAATATCTATTCACTTCAGAAAACTTAGAGCATAGCTTCAACTCTTGTTTTTATTGTTGTGAATTTTTATGATTTTCCAAGGCTAGTCTATAACACTTGATCTCAGAAACCAACTTTGCAAATGATGACCAGAGCTTATGAGGCTTATCAGGACTATTTTGCTGGCGCAATGCCCATGTCTTGACCCTAACAATAATGTGAGTCTATTTATGTCAATTCTGTGCCAAATAAAGCTCATTCAGGTCTTCTACCACTGAAATTTGTGTTCTGACCTATCACTAATAATTTATAAACAAGAATGAGAAATCAGTAGATAAGAAGGGCCATGGTAAGTGATCATGATCAGTTCATAAAGAAACAGGTTCCCTGTAGAAGGCTCCTTAACTGTTCTCTAAGGCCTGATCAATCCTCTCTATTTTCATTGAACAAAAGTGAGTTAGTTCTGTGGAACTTTTCATTTTGTGTCCCTTGTTTTTTTCCCAGTGAAGGTGATTTTTATCGTTGAGGAACATATTCATTTCTCTTTTTGTTTATCTCACTATCAAAACCAACCCATCAAGGTTGAGGCAAAGGGGATAAGCAAAACCAAATAAACACCAGGTAAGTGAAACCTTGTTTTGCATGGCTCCAAGTGTCTTTTCATTTTTGCACCCAGCACAGAGTAGGGACTCAGGCTGCCATATTATTCATTCCCTTGTTACAGCACAGCACAACTTCAGAGGCAACTTTCATGTGCACCATCTGCCTGGTAGCCAAATGCAGTAGTTTTTTTAGAAGCAACAGTCAATCTAGAGCATGAGATTGCAGCTACTGGACTGTGGTGTGGCTTCAACAATCCCTAAATGGCATTGAGTGTGACTGTTTGAGAGCTGCTCAGACTCTCCTTCAACCCCACACTGAAAAGATTCATTCAACTTCCTTAGCCAAGGAATACTGTATTCTGCTAAATTCATCCTGCATGCATAGACTCTATCAAAATTCCAATCCATGCTGCTCTGCTTCATTTCATCTCTTTCTCCTCCAACCCATTCATGTCGATTTTCCCTTTGATCTTCCTCTGAAATATTCATAAGGACCTCTGCAGGAACCTCTGCTTATGTGTGGGTTTCTGCTCAGAACTAGTCACACAAGAAACTCCTCCTTGATAGCAAAGCTTCATCTTACCTAGTGATTTCCCTATTCGATGAATTGCTCTCAAATTCCAATTTCCTCTTTCAGCTATTAAGCTCAACCAGGAATCCCTGGATCATTAAGTAGGATGAGCACTAGAAGACACTAGTAACTAAATAACGTCTAGACTTATTTCAGGTTTATTGAATAGCCTATTGACATACCCACCAGCAAATGTACAGAAGTTGGTAGTAGATATTAACCGTCCATTTCTTCTGTAGATACTCAATCAACTTATATAGAAGTAGCATATTTGGTTGGCATTGTTACAGTTGCAAAGCTATTGAAATTTCCTAATTTTTATTGTTGGCCAATTATTGTTTGGTTTCACCAAGGCATCTGTTAGGGACTTCTGTTGTTCCTGTGGTGATAATTGCACCAGAACATAACTCTGTTCAGTAAGTGTTTGTTGATTGAATAAATGCATCTAGAGTCTTACGTGGGTGTTCCAAACTCCTTTGGGTGGTTGCATATGAAGAATGCCATCTGGAAGCATGGCCTTGTAATATTCTTTAACATTTGATATAATTGGAGAATCAGAGAGAAGACCTAAGGGACACATTGCCTCGCAGTTTACTAAAAGGGGAAAATAATCATTGTATTAGTAAATATTAAAAGACATGCTATTAGCTATATATACAATAGTGGCATTTGTAATTTTATGATACTGTGAGATAATTTCTTCTCCTGTCAAAATAAGAACTTTGAGCACAGACTTGATAGGAAGGGCCAGTCTCTGAAGATTAAGAGAAGCAACTGAACACCAGAAGCAGTGATGGGAAAGAATTATGAACAGTCAGAGAACTTTTATAGCTTTTTTAAGGCTCTGGAAGTGATTACAATAGTGTATAACATAGACTGGAAAATAAGTCAATCACTGTAGTCTAAGACAGTAAAAATGGTTGACTATCTAGACTGGTCCCATTTTATAAAAAGTGGACTCCTTCAAGTTTGGGAGTTCCAGGTACGAAAAAGAGGCTGGTGATTTTTGTCACCTTGACACACATACCCATAGGAAAATTGATTCTGTCTCTTCTAGAAATCTTTGGGCTATGGCTTCAACTACAGCATCTTTCACACTTTTGGAAAACTTCAGGCCTAATGAAGCAGTTTTTGCCTTTATATACCCTGGTAGGCCAGCCTTATCCCTACCCCCAAAATAGGGTTGATAATCTGAGATCTGGCATGGTGATAAATTTAGTTCTGAAAAAGGAGAACTTTTTTCAGGTATTATTTTTTCTGGATGTAAAAGGAAGAGATAGGTTTTATGTTTGAACTTCAAATGCTCCAAATTACACATAGGACCTTCTCAAAAAGCTGGTATCTAGCTTTTGAAAAGAGATAGCTCAAAGGACTGGATCACATATTTTTCCTGTGTGAGCTTTGGGGTTTGACCCTGGCACTGCATGATTCCCCAGGCATTACTGGGAGTGGCCCTGAAGCACTACTTTTAGAGTATGGTCTAAAATATGATAAAGAAATTAAAATAAATTAATAAAATAAGAAATTTATATAAAACTGACGTGCAAAGACAAGTAACATTCTTCACTTATATACAGTTTGACTACATTCTTAATCTGGATTTATAGAATATCTGTCAATTATTGCTTCATTTAACAATTGTGATTAATTGTTCAAAGACCATCTTTGTACAGCACCAGAACAAATTAAGGGGAAACAACATTCTCATCATGCAGGTCACATAACTTTCATGTTTATGAATTCTGCCATGGATGAATTAATATCCTTTTTGCATAAATGTATTAATTATTGTGAACCCCTAAAACATTAAGAAATAATGTTTATATTTCCCAGGAGACTCACCTCATTATTCCAGCATGTTAGATTTCTGTGTGCAAAGTACTGTCCTTAGTGAACATTGGAGGTGCTTGGTTGACTGGGATGTGACATTAGCTGCAGTCTTCTAGTAATGTAAAAGTGACTTTAAAATGCTATTTCATATGCTTATTGAAACATCTAAGAGTCAGAATTGGGGTTCACAGAATGAACTTTCTATTCTTCTACATTTTTTGAGGTCTATGTAGTAGGAAACCCTCTTTGATGGGTTCAGATAGTGTAGAAACTGCAATCCTTTGAGACTCAAATTCCTTCACTTTTCTGAGATTTCCCCCACCCTCAGCTAGACACAGGTCTTGGCTTATCCTCTAAGCCAGTCTCAAGTTTACACACTGAACCACAGTATCAAAGACAAGATTGGTTCTCTTTTATCCTGGGAAGACTTGACTTCTGTGTTCTCACCAATTGTATCCTTGAATACCATGCACAACTCATATATTCTTTCTCCTAATTTTACCCCCCCCCCCGTTTCTAAGTAATATCTGTATTCTAGTATTGCTTTTGACATCCTGACCATAATATTTGCTCTTAGAGAAAAGTAAAACCTAGAACAGTTAGGGGACTTCACCACATTTGTAGTAGACTTCCAGTACCTGCTTTTTCATTATACCCCTTCATTATGCCTCCATATTTTATTCCCATAAAACAAAACAAACAAAAAACAACACATGGGATGGCAGATACCCCACTCATTTTCTAAGTACATCTCTGTTGTGATGCTGGTAGAACTATAGTGTAGTGGGTACCTTTAGCAGCACTCTTAGTAGGAGTAAGAACTGTCCATGGTGCTGAAACTTAGAAGACACGGTTCTTGAGTAAGAGAAAAATCTCAGATGGAATGAAACCTCTGTCTCCTCGAATTTAGAACTTTATATTCCTTAGATTGAGTTTTGAAGAAAATATAGAGTTGAGGATAATTATTTTATTAGTTTTATCCAAACTAGTGGTTTTAGCTTTTTATTTATTAATATTTTGGGCCTAAGTTCTCTTGGTCATAGTTATTGGGAGCTTCTGATTTTTTTGCTGTTTTTGGTAGATACGGTTGCAGTTGTTATTTTTTTATTTTCTTGTAGATAACCCCCAGAGGATGACAGAAAACTCACAGGGAATTGACAATTATTTTTAATGAGAAAGTGTGTGAGGTTGCTCCACATCCTAAACTCCCTGTACTGCTCTTTGGTTGGGAAGTTATTCTGGTGCTGTTTACTTCAAGAATAAATTTCACAACCATTTTCTGATGGAACCAAATAGTCTCTGGTTTTTTGTGTTACTTTAGAATCATGCCTCATTTTGCTAAGCATGGCAACTAGTAGTGAAAACACAAAGTGAAATAAAACACAAGCCCTCTAATTTTTGTCTTTTGTTTAAATGAAGCTGAAGGATATGGTAATGTGCAGAGAGGTTTAAAAGCTCAAATAACCTTTTGCCTTATTTTTTCACAGAACTCAGATTCATCATCTTGAAGGTATACTAGATTAACTTATAGGCTTCTACTACTCTAGAAGTTCTCAGGGACAGGAGGGGCATTTCTTTCCCATATCCCATAACCATGCTACTTTACTAACAGAATGAGGACCAAAAGGCATGTTCAACGAGACATATGGATGGTAGCTGGGCCTTCATGGATCAGATAGCAGAGTGGAGAAGATAAACACAAATAACTATGTATGTCATGTAAGCAGAGTGAAGGTACTTGTTTTCATCTTAGACACTAGTCAGGAAAGTACAATTGTTATCAAAACTGTGTTAAGTAAATTTGCTTATTTTTTCCATTGAGAGATACTCTTTGAGAAGTGCATGGAAGCAATATGACATACACATCTCAGCTATCAGAATACTTGCTAGCCACTTTCAAATTAAAATTTGGGAGTTATTCCAAAACTATTATTTTAGTAAATTGGGCAAAATGACATTTTTATTAAGTTCCCAAAATATGTATCCACTACAAATGGGAGAAAGGGTAACTGGGTCACTTGAGATTCACTAAAATCCCACCCTTTGAAAGGGCAACTCTTTAATGACTTGTCAGTAAACTCTGTTTTTATTTATTGCATTGTTTACTCTAACAGTAAGTCAGCAAAACTGATATAGAGATGTATTTTCTACTCCAAAAGCTTGTCTCATCAGAATGCCATTGTTGTGATATAAAACACATGCAAGCTCATGATGCTGAGATGATGTACTGCAAATGTAGATGATTAGATCTTGGTTTGTTTGATAAAACACATTTTCCAGAGTCTTTATTGGTTAGTTGTCTAAAATATGCAATTAGCAAACCAGTGGCAAATCAATAAAATCATAATTAAGATATGCAATTTTTATAATGTTTGAAATTGTCCTGGTCTGTAGAACTAGAAAACACATGCCCATTTACTGAGCTGAAATGTTAGAGGGCTCACTAAAGGACACTAATATAAATGGGAGAGAGACAAATCAATGGGTTCTGCTGGCAGCATTTCATACAAACCAGAATTAATGTGCTGCAATAGGATTAAGATTTTCAGATGGAGGCATAAAATATATCTGCAGCACCAAACACAGTCTGAATGGGCTAAATCCATTTTTTATTTCTACATAGATCAAGGAAAAGAGGTTTGTCAAGCTGATGCTTGTTAAATATTCAAATGAGAACTAGATTTCACTGGGTGTTGGAGGGATGCGCATTAGCTGAATTAGTATAGATCTTTCCCATTACTCTGTGGTAGCTTTGAAGATTGTTTGTTCTTAATGTAATTTCTCTGTTTATTGTCATTACAAAAAGAAGGAGAAAAGAAGGTGACAGATGTCCTACAAAATTGAATACATTGTAAAAAAGTCCTGTGATCACATTGAGTTCACCCCTGCTAAGACGGAAAGATGAGCTTGGGGCAACTGAACATGTGTATTGTGAGAAGTGGCTTGGAAAACATTCTGCATTGTGCTGGAGTGCTTGTGGTAAGCAGAGATGAAGTGGCTCAAACACGAGTTCTGACTTCAGGGAGCATATGGAAGAATAAGGATGGCATATAAATCAGAAAGAGATGGTGTGCTGTTCTAGAATATTCGGGAATTAAGGAGCAAGGGTGTACCAGCCCTTGACATTGTGGCTTCCTAAAAAATTTAAGGGCCCAGTTTGGGGTATGGCTTTTAGACTAAGACAGGGCTGTGACTTCAGAGCAATCTGAGAGAGAGAGTAAGAGAGAGAAGAGAAGAGAGAGAAGATGCTTTGAGGAGCTCTGAGCAGGAGAAAGCTAAGATTAACTCTCATCTTGGTGAGATTAATTTGGCCCGAATGAGCAGAGTAGATGCCATGATAGGGAAGTCTGGAGGGGACTGACTAATTGGAAAGGTATTTTAATAATCCAGGTGAGGGATGGAGTCTAGTGGAGCCATGGGGATGGAGAGGAAGAAACAAATGCGAGATAGAAGCAGTACTGAACCCTGGCAGCTTGTGTGTTGTGTGTGTGTCTGTGTATGTGTGTTTGAGTGTGTCTGTGAGCATATGCGTGAATATGTGAGGATGTGTAAGTGTGAATTTGTGTGACTGTTAGAGTGTTTGTGTGGGTATAGATGTGTATGTATGTGAATGAATGTGTGAGAGTATGAGCATGTATGAAAATGTGTGTGTGAATGTGTGAGTGAATTGTGCATGTGTAAGTGAATATGTGTGTCTAATAGGGGAGTTTCTGTGATTGGAAGCCAAGGTATGGGGAAGAAGGTGGTTCAAGATCAAGAACAGGGTGAAGTTTGGGAGAAAAACTGAATATTTCTATAAAAATATGGAAGTTCAGGACATTGTGATCCACTGAACCTGGTACAGAGAATTAAAACACTAAGTTTCTTTTTTATTTTTTTTTAAGTTTTCTGTTTAAATGGGAGGAAGCAGCTACAGAATACAGTCCTGGAAGTGCTGACATGCTGTGCACCCCCTTCTTAAGCACCTATCTTTGCCCACCTCTTTCCTGGGAAGGTCATATAAAGGAGTAGTGGGTTGTATACATATTATATGTATATATAATATACATATGCCAAGGTGTCAAGAATCCTGGGGTGACACAGTCATTATCCAGCACCCTGTATTCCATAGGAGAGGTGGGAAAGCCCCCCTCCTGCTGATACCCACTGACTCCTAAAAGGTGACGGAAAGCCATGAATGCTGAGGCATTCAGGATGTTCCTAGTTTGGTTTCCTGCTCCATCAGCATCTAATTTCCCACACTTTCTGCACAGCTGGATCCCTGGGCATTTCCACTGTAGGAAGAAGACACTGATCTTCTGCCCCTCTTCGGGTGTGGAATACACTCCAAGTGTGTGTTGATGAATCTGCCTGGTTTCATCCTTTGACATGGAACTTGCTGCTGCACCCTAGAGGCTTAGAGAACAAAAATCTCCACAGTAGAACACCCCAAATTTAGCCTCAGAAAGCAAGAGTACTTTGCACTCTTACTGCAACTCTACCTTCTTTAAATGAGTAGGAAGTGTCCTCTGTTACCTGAGGCTTCTCCTGCTCTAGAGCATTCCAACACCCCAAAAGGTTCAGTGCCACCCATCTTGGAAAGCATATTCCACATCCTCCCCTATACCCCTTGCCTCATCTTCGATTACAGTGCTGCCCTCTTTGCTGGCTGGAAACCCAGCATAGACTGCTCAACCTATCTCTTTCCAGAGGCAGACCGAATATTGGTGTTTGGAATGTGGATTGAGAGGAGACAAGAAAAAGTGAGAATGTTCTCAGGGTAAGGTCAGGTTGGTGGTACCCATCTCTGCTGTATTTCCTAGTATCCCTGAGGTTACAGAGGAAACAGGCACTCTTTGTTTCCCTGAGAGATGATTTCAGCCCTGGGTTCCCCAAGGTGGTTTTCCAGTTTGGGGCAGAGAGGCAAACCAGCAGGAAATTGTCATCCTTGTGGCAGGGACCAAAGTCTCACTTGTGAGTCCAACTTCTCAACAGCCCCAATGTGTGGAAGCAAGGCCAGTGGGAGGCTGTGGAAGATTAGTCGTCCTAGAATGAGTGGAAATTCACTGCTCCCCACTGGCCCATCCAGCTAAAGTTAGACCTGATGCCTCATTCCTGCTATCTAAGTTCTCTCTGCAGGTCTTGGTTCCTCTGAGCAGGTGGAACCTGGGGGAGCTGCAGTGGGAGAGGAGAAGAAGGTAAGCCATGCCCAAGGCAGCCTGGTTTGATCAAGTACCTGCTGCACCTGTGAGTATCAGAGACAGGGGAAACCAGGTTATTTGGGGATCTGAAATCCACCCTTGAGCTAATTTCTTATTAATTGTTAAAATGGTCCAAAAGGAAGATTTCCTTAGTCTGTGGTTTGAAAACCTATTATTTAAGGAAATCACTTGCTGGCATAGTGCAACCACTGTCATAATACTTTTCACTCTACAGGGTCATTTTACATTTATGTAAAATTTGTGTCAAATGTCATTAATAGGGTCATTTTTTGCTTCTAGTTTTACAGCCACATCTGATCAGGGGTTGCTCCTGGATCTGTGCTTAAGAGTTACTCCTAGTGTACTCTGGGGGCCACATAGGATGCCTGGGATTGAACCTAGGCTTGCCGCATACAAGGCAAATGCCCTACGAGTTGTACTATTGCTCTGGCCCATGGATTTACATGGAATTCAATGCAATCTAATCTACATCTAACAGGAGAGGCTCTCAGCACAGGGAGTTTCGGTTACTTCTGTAGGGGGTTGGAATTGAGAGGACTGCATATTACAGTGGAGTTCTCTGTCCCATTTTTTCTTTCTTGGGTGGTGGATAGTAGCACCTGAAAGTAAGCCAGTTATTAAATCAAATGGTGTTGGGTCAAGGATGCAGGTCATTGCCTGATCCTGGGGCCAGTGGCAGTGGTTATGGGGCTTCCATGGGCAACTTGTAGAGAAATACTTGGAAATTGCAACTTTAAATGAAAGGCCACATCAGAAAGGGGGTCTTCCACTAGCATTGTTTTCTTCAGGGTTAGTTGGAATCTTTTCCCTCATCAATGTTATAACATAAAATGACATTGATTGAACTGACATTATTTGCAGATGATGTCTAGTCACTTTGGGGGCTTTGTTTTGTTTTTCTTTATGACTCTGGTACTCAAAGCTTATTCCTGTCTCTGTGCTCAGGGATCACTCCTGGCTGTACTCAGGGGGTTGAACCCGGGCTGGCCACAGGCAAAGTAAACACCTTTCCCACTGCACCATCTCTCACTACCTTCTAGTTACTTTAAATATCAGTGCTAAGGCTAACTGATACTGTGAGCTGAATAAGAGCATTAGGGGAAAGCAGGCAGACATAAGACCCCAGGGCTTTAGAGCTTCATTGATTGAATCATACATTCTGGAGTGGCGGATATTTCTGCTTGATCTCACTAATCTGGGTTATTAGTATTCTTTTACTTTCCTGATTTTGTTTGTTTTTGGTGTGTGGAAACATATCAGGACTTACTCCTAGCTCTGTGCTTAGATTTGACTTCTGTCAGTGCTCAGGGAACCATAGGGAGTGCTGAAAGTGACCCAGGTCAGCTGTATGATAGGCAAGTGCCCTCTCAACTGTACTATCACTTGAGCCCTACACATTTTCTTGTAATAAATACTTGTTCCTTCCTTCTAATACAGATGTGGGTAACAGGTATGGATGACAGGGTGGGGGCATTAGGGAAGCATCCTCACCTATGGACCTTAGGTCATTAAATTGGAGTTGAGTGACTGATGTGATGGTACATGTTATCTCTGGGATGATTTCAGATCGTGATTCCATATGCCAGCCAGGGTTAGCTTATTTATTTTTGTGTATATTTATGTTATGTGTGCACACAAGGTGTTGATATAACACCAATCTGTTTAAAAACACCTCTCAATTACTTGCCTTTATGCTAAGTCATAAAAGGTACACACATTCTCGCACCCAAAGATAAGGAAAGTATGATGCAGCTTATATGAGGCACCTGGTCAAATTCACACAGGGAAGGTGGAGGGGTGGTTGCAGGGTCTGGGGAGAAAAGGGGTGGGAGTAGTTGTTTAGTGAGTACAGAAATTGTTTCATGAGTGCAAAAATGAAATTTCAGGAGATCTGATATAGCACATAGCAATATCTGTTCCACCATTGAGAACTGGATGCTTAATAAGGGTCAAGATGGCAATTTGATGAGGGGGCTCCAATGTCATGCTCATGGGTCCCAGTAGTCACTCCTGGTGATACTCATTCTGAACTTGATGCTTCAGTTCTCTGGTTCAAAAGTGCTTGGAACCCTGTAGAGTGACACCTGGATATGCTTGGTTGAACCCTGCGATGCTTGGCATTGAACCTGGACGTTGGACCAACCTGTAAAACATACACTCCAATCCTTTGGAGTTATTCAGCTCTAAGATGGCAAAGTTTATACTATGTTACATTTTTTTTGTTTGTTTTTTTCAGCAACACCCGGTGACACTCAGGGGCTACTCCTGGCTATGTGCTCAGAAATCGCTCCTGGCTTGGGGGACCATATGGGATGGGATACTGGAGAATCAAACCTTGATCCTAGGCTAGTGCTTGCAAGGCAGATGCCTTACCGATTGCACCACTGCTCTGGCCCTATTACGTTACTTTTTAACTACTATGTAAAATGCCTCCTATTTAAAAGTCTCTAAGCCTTGTTCATCAGTGTCTGAGTTTTCTCTCCTCCATGTTGGTTCATTCCCCATTTTCTCTGCAGCTTACATACCTTCCTCTGGTGGGAATACCTTAAAATCCAAGTTAGAAACTTATTTGGGAAAATCTCCCCAGTGGCATCCCATGGATACCAAAGTGTGTCCCCTGAGTCCCTCTGTACTTTGCACTCTTCATCACGCATTTCATCCTGGCCTGGTCTCCCTCAGGGGAGCTAAACGTCAGGCCGTTTTTCTTCTGTTGAATTTGCTAGTTGTGTCTTTGCATTTGGTTTAATTGCAGTTATTCTGCTGTGAAATTTATATAAGGTACAGCAAGAAAAAATAGTGTTTTGGGTACTTCAGTACCCCCCAATACAAAATGTAACCATTTTGTACATCATTTGAATTTTTACTGCTAATAAATGCCCAGCACTGCTCTTTTGGTGTGATATCTAAGTCCAAAGGGATCTGGTGGTGTCTGCATATACATAATTTAATGTAGAACATAGAATTTTAGTGCTGGAAGGTATCTGTGAATTTTTATTTCTTCCACTTCATTATATAGAGAAAAAAATTCAGGAATCCTTAGGAGGGACACAGTTGTGACTGAGTGAGACCCAGTGCTAGATCCCAGTTTGGATTATGACTCCATCTTGGAATTTTAAAATTATATTCAGTGCTATAAAGACAGAATTTATTGAATGTGTTGACTATTTCTATGCTAGGGATTCCCACATGCTGGGTTTATGCTCTATACTTGAGCCACATTCCCTGGCCTGGGTTGATAACTTTCTTTTCTTTTCTTTTTCCATTTGTTTGTTTTGGGCCGCATCCGGTGACACTCAGGGGGTTTATTCCTGGCTATGCACTCAGAAATCTCTCCTGGTTTGGGGAACCATAAGGGACACCGGGGGATTGAACTGTGGTTCGTCCTAGGTCAGTGCATGTGAAGCAAATGCCCTATCACTTGCGCCACCACTTCGGCCCTAACTTTTATTTCTTTTTCTTTTTTTGTTTTTGTTTGTTTGTTTGTTTATTTTTGGGCCACACCTGGCAGTGCTCAGGGGTTACTCCTGGCTAACTGCTCAGAAATAGCTCCTGCCAGGCATGGGGGACCATATGGGACGCCGGGATTTGAACCAACCACCTTAGGTCCTGGATCGGCTGCTTGCAAGGCAAACACCACAGTGCTATCTCTCCAGCCCCCAACTTTTATTTATTTATTTTTAACAAAACATTTCTCCACTTTATGTCCTTGTATTCCTCTTTCTTCTCCTCAAGTTACCTAGTTCTGTTGTCAGAATACAATGATTTGTCTTTTTATTTTTGTTTTGTCTATTTGTCAGTTTCATCTTCCTAGATTGCACACATGGATGAAATAATTCACATTTTGTCTTTTTACTTCTGACTTGTTTTGCATCACATAATTCTTTTGAGCTCCTTCTATTTAGATTGTGAATGGAAATATTTTGTAGATTTTTATAGTGAACTAACATTCTATGGTGTAAATATACTATACCTTCTTTATCCACCCTCTTTCAACAGGAACTTGGGTTCTTTCCATATCTCAGATATTGTAAGTAACACTACAGTGAATCATGGGCGTCGATATCACTTCTTGTGTTAATTTTCTCATGTTATTTACTTTGATAACCCCAAATGGAATTGCTGGGTCCTGCGGTAGCTCCTTCTGTAGTTTCTTGAGGGATAGTCATACTATTTCCTAAAATGGCTGCCCCAATTTACAACAGTGCATGAAGATCCTTTTTCTCCACCTCTGTCTCCAACACGTTTCCATGGCAGGATTTCAAACACTGAAATTATAGTGTGATTCCTAAGGCAGTAGATGATAGAATGAGGGCTCGAGGTCGTATGCAGAGAATATGAGTGAGGAGTGTTAGTGGTGATAAATGGAGGAGAGAGCACTAACAGAAAAAATCAAGAAGTCACTGACCAAACACTGTCAATCTATAGAGGCATGTAGGGAGAGGTAGGGTAACAGCAGAAGTGGTGGGGTGACATTGAGGATTGTTTTAGACACATTTAGGAGCCCAGGGTGCCATCAAATAAGTCAGGGATAGAGCTTGAATTACTGATCTAGACTCCAGAAGAGAAGTTTGGACTGGAGACTGATTCAGGGCATCACTACCCTAGGGACCTATTGAGGCCCTCAACATAGGTGCAGTTGTTCAGGGAAAGAGAAACAGAAAGCTAGAAATGTCAGGGTGAAGAAAGCTGAGAAGGAAAGATATAAAGGACACTGAGAAGAACCAGCAGGGGAGGTGGGTGGACATCTCGGGAATGACCGTAGCAGCTGCCCTTATCCTCACTGATTGAAGTTCTGGGATGACTAAAAGACAATGCTGGGAGTGTCCTCTAACCCCTCTTCAAAACAGGAAACATCAGGTATATATATATAGTGTGTGTGTGCATGTGTGTTGGGGGGGGGAATTAAGCCAGGATTTATGGGCTTAATTGAAGGAGATCATTCACTGTGACTGTGTAGTTGTGTGGCAACCCTGACCTTTTCTCATAGACCACATTCTTTCTCCCCCTACCCTGCACCATAAACCTGGTGGTCACAGGGAAAATGAAGGCCCCAGAGCAGGGTAAACCCGACTCCTTCAGGTGACTTCAACAACTTGGGAAGAACCGTAACATGTGCAGTTTGAAGTGGACCATTGGTCTCCATTCTTTGCAGCACACAGAGGCTCCTAGGGGAGTCTGGACAAAGGAATCTGTTTCAGACGGAACATGAAAAACAATGCCAGTGATTTAATTGCACCGGGAAGGGTGTCCAGAAAAGGAGCCTAGCAACAAACTCATTTTGTGTTGGGCACAAGACACAGAGGACTGACTATAATTAGTTCTGTTTTTTTCCTTCCTTCTTGGCAGGTGGCACTCTCTCTTCTTCCCCGAGTGCCTGTGATGGAGCAGCTTTTATTGGATGCCCCAATGGAGGAATAGTCTTGTTGTACAGTGAAGTACCAGCTGGCGTCCTTTTGGACATTAATGTGGTTGAACCTTGGTGTCTGATGCTGGGCACTTGCACTGTGTGATGAATGGGCTTTGAGTGATGCCCGTTGATTATGTTACTCTTGATACGGCTCTATGTAATGGGTGATATTTACTATCTTCATTTTCCTGATAGAAGCCAACAGCTTGCCTAAGATCCTATAGCTAATCAGTAGCCAACTGGTGCTTTGAACCCGGCTCTCTCTATTCACCCCAGTTATTCTCTCATCTGTGGTGGGGTACTACTTCATCTACTTTGAGTCATCTTGGCCTACTTGTTTTCTTTCTTTTTTTTGGAGGGGGCTAAATTAGGATTTTCCTTGAAGACCCTGTGGTAGCATTTCTCAATAGAATCGCTGTGGGTACCCCAGGGTATTCCAAGAGAGTCACAGGTGAAAATTTCAGAAGAGGCCACAGCAGGAGACTTGGGGTGACCAGTATGGTAGGGGGCCGTTGTAAGTAATCTTGGTTGGAAGGATTCTCTGAGTAGCTACCTTGGGGCATTGGCTGCCCCAGGAAAAGCAGATTTAGACCTCTGGATGATCAGTAAGTGACCAGACCTGCAATATTTTTGCTGCTTGAGAGGTAGAAGACGACTACAAATGAACCTTTGAAAGCTGTAAAATCATTGAACACCTTGTATCTGGGGGTGCTTTAAGACCTCTTTCTTTACTCATGGATCATGCTGGGATCTTTACTCCTGTCTTTCTCTAAATGAACCATTCTCTATTCCTGGAGACCTGAAGTTGGGGTTGAAACTTTCTCTCTGCACTTGGAAGCAGAACTGTTTCCCTTTGTCTGTGGCCTCCTGCTTATGGATTTGCTATCATTGCAGGGTGGTCTGTGTGCTCCTGCTAATGAGTTCTTCAGGAGTCAATTGAGCGTATTCCATGGATTGGTAGCACCAATCAGTGGCCTCTGAGTAAGCTGTCAGCCCCATGTGACTAGAACTTGAGGTCATAGGCTTCGGATGATTACCAGGCATCACCATTAACTACTTTTAATTTTCTTTCTCTGTGCAAAGAAATAGATGTGAATCCCCATCTATTTTCCAGCTTGCAGTCAACAGTGACTGGCAGGCAATGAAGGCTGCAATTGGAGGTATCTTCTTAGATGGTATGATTTGCTCAGAGTCAGAATCACAACTGGAGAGGAGCCCCCAAAATCAAGATTAACATATAGATCTGACACAATGAAAACCAGCCCTGATAACTGATAATAAAGAGTCCAATATAAAATTTAAGCTAAAAGTTCTACAAAGTTAGTCTGCTTTCTCTTTCTCATTTTCTCTTTCAAATATGCCATGTGTACTTAATATTTTCAGACAGTGCTTGACCTTAGTTAATGACCTTAGAAAGCAAAAGTGCAGCCAAGGGGGGCCTGCTGTAGCTCTTACCTGAGAAATGTAAGGATGGGGATGGTGGGTCTACCCTGACTTTGTCCGAAGAGACTCAAGCAAAAGTGAAGGGGGCTCTCTGTCCCATACCCCTGATTTCTGCAAGCTGCCTCATTCAGGGAGCTAAGGGTGATCCTGTTGGAAGTAGGATTTTCATAAGATGGGGTCTCCCAAACTCTCCCCTGAGGTTCAGACTGGTGGCTTCCAACTCACTCTGAGGTGCTATGTTTGTCTTGACCTCACCTAGCTCCTGAATCATAGACACAGCTGTGATGGATGCTCAATGACTCACAGCTAGTAAGTGGGATTGGATGGAGAATCTGGAGGTGATTAATGAGCATTTACTGCCTGCTCAGAGCCCTGCCAGGCATGAGGCTGCCTGGAGCCTGGGCAGAAGCTCAAGGTACTTCTTTTGCACCCAAGACCTCACTTGCTGTCACAGTTGGATCTGGGCAAGTAGGCATCATTTTCATAAGACATTTATCTTCCTTTTTCCAGATTAGCAGGCTTGTTTCCCCTCCTCTGGGCTTAATAGACATTTGGGAAAAAAATAAAAGTGGTAGATGAGAGAAATAATGCTGTAATAAGATTTAGATGTGGAAACAAAAAAATATGACTTCCAGAGAGGCAAAGCATCAAGCTTTTTCCTTGGATATCAACTTGGCGCCATAACAAGATGTAGATTAAAATTTCAGTTCCTAGTCCCATCTATGCTTTCTCAGGGAAAAGAGGCAGATAGCCAGCCCTTCACCCCAAATGGCTCTATGGCATTGACCCAGGAATCTGGGAAAGATGACAGTGGAAAGTAGGAAAGATCTGGGTACAGTTAAGATTCTGTGTCAGAGCCCGTTTGCAGAGCTTCCCTGCTGATCTTGGATTTCTTTCTTAGGAGTTCATCATCTTCCTCAGCTGACAATGCATGATCTGCCCTTTTGGATTTTGGGCTTCTCTTTGTATGGATTCAGTTGTGTCTCCAATTCCATATGTTGAGGCCTTTACTCCCAATGTGACCTTATTTGGACATGGGCTTTCAAAGGATAAGCGTGATGAAGTGGCTCCTAATTTGGTAGCTATTCTCTCCTGTTTCTCTCTCTCCCAATTTCTCCTTTTCTTTTCCCTCATTCATGTGTTTCTTGAATCAACAAGAGTGGATCTCCCAAGTATACTGACATCATACTCCCAGACTCCAAAATGACAAGTACAGGTTCCAGATGTTTCTATTGTCTTACCATAGACTAAATCGACCGGTCTTCCTCCATTCCTCTCCTTCTCTCATTTTAGCCTTTTTCAACTTATATTTTTTATCATGATTGAGTTCCTCAAAAGTTTCTGTGAGCCCTTAGAGAGTTTCATTGACTATTAGGAATGGGTACATGGTATTTAGAGAGAGAGAGGAAAAAAAGAAGGCACTGAATTGTTCAGAAAGCTCTAGCTAGAGTTTTCCAATTTCTTCCCCCAGAAAATGTTGAACTCATTTTGTGTGTGAATCCATTCTTTCATTCTCAGAAGTAAGAAATTAAAAGCAAAAATTAATGTACATCCTGAATTCCCCCACTTAAGAAAAATACATCAGGGGTTGGAGCAATAGTACAGAGGGTAGAACATTTGTCTTGCACCTGACCAACTTGGGTTAGATCTCCAGTACCTCATATGGTCCCCTGAGCATTGCCAGGAGGAATTCCTGAATGCAGAGCCAGAAGTAAGCCCTGAGCACTGCTGGATGTAGCCCAGAAACAAAACAAAAACAAACCAACCAAAACCACAAAGTTCTAACATACTGATTTATCTCTGGCCCCATTTTTCACTTCACAATGTGTCTTGAATTTCTGATCCTTACACAGATAGCAAACACTTTTTTAATTTTGTTTATCAGTATATATGGTATCTCATCTTATGTAAATACCACAATTGAACCACCAAGTAAACCACATTGACTTTTCTTTCCTCCACAACTTATTGCTTTCTCTGGTTTCTAATAAACAGTATTGGTTCTCTTGTTTGCTTGACTTTAGTCATGCTCTCATTTAACCTATGAGTTTTGGCAAGTGGTAGAAAATCTCTGAAGACCTTCAGATGTGTTTGGATTCCCATCACCACCAACTTCCTGAGCTCACTCTGGACTGGTCTCCTGCTGTGCCTGCCGCCTGCTGTCACCTTGATGTGTCCTCACTCATCATGACTCATCCATAGACTTTACTGTCACCTGCTTTGACTGTCTCAGCTCCTGTATTGCATTTCTGCTTTATTCTCATTTTCTTTTAATAGTTTTTTTTTTTTATGAGAAAGATGCATGAGAGAGAAGTGCTTGAGATCTTGGAGTCATCAAAATGTCAGCTCACATGTCACTGGTAGCTTAGCTACTCATTACAGACCCTGTACTAAAATTCTTTCTTTTCTTTCTTTCTTTCTTTCTTTCTTTCTTTCTTTCTTTCTTTCTTTCTTTCTTTCTTTCTTTCTTTCTTTCTTTCTTTCTTTCTTTCTTTCTTTCTTTCTTTCTTTCTTTCTTTCTTTCTTTCTTTCTTTCTTTCTTTCTTTCTTTTCTTTCTTTCTTTCTTTCTTTTTCTTCTTTCTTTTTTCTTTTTCTTTCTCTCTCTATCCTTGCTTCCTTCCTTCCTTCCTTCCTTCCTTGCTTCCTTCCTTCCTTCCTTCCTTCCTCCTCTTTCTCTTTCCTTTCTTTTCTTTCATTCCTCCTTTCCTTTCTCCTTTCTTTTTCTTCTTTTCTTTCTTAAAATATTGATGATTGAGTTTCATGAATACATTGTTCCATACCATTCCATCACCAGTGTTCACAATCCTCCACCAATGTACCCACTTCCCACCTGTCCCCAGTTTCCCTCTGTGACAGGTATTTGCTCATTTTTTTCATTGTCCTGGTGTTCTCTTTCCTACGTTAACCTCTCCATAACCACTTCAATATTAAGCTTTCTACTGAAGATTAGTTCTGCTCTTCATTTATATTGCCATTATGCATTTGATATCCTCCTATCAAATTCCCCCATTAAATTGAAATTTCTTTCCTATCCTACATCTGAGAGATTATTCTGTGTCTATTCCACTCTCTCTGACTACTCAACATGCTACTCTCCAGATCAATCCATATTGCAGCAAATTGCATAACTACCTTTTCTTACTATATACTACATATATTATACAAATATATTCATATATACTACATATATCATAGTTTCTTTACCTAGTCATTTATTTCTGAGCATTTGGTTGTTTCCATATTTTGACTATTGCATGCAATGCTGTAATAAACATAGAAGTACAGATATATTTTCTGAATGATGCTATTAGACCCTTGAGGCTATATTCCCAGAAATGAGATTGGTAGGTCATATGTAAGCTTAATTCTTATATTTTTTGAGGATTTTCCATATTGTTTTCCCAAAAGACTTGGCTGCCAGCAGTGAATGAGGGTCTATTTTTTCCCCCATATCCTTGCCAACACTAGCTGTTGTTCTTTTTTTTCTGGGGCAGGGTCACATCAGGCAGCACTCAGGGGTTACTCCTGGCTCTATGCTCAGAAATCTCTCCTGGCAGGCTCAGGGGACCATATAGGATGCTGGAATTTGAACTACCATCCCTCTGCATGCAAGGCAAACGCCTTACCTACATGCTATCTCTCCAGCCCCTGATTAGTGCCAGCCTCTTTGGTGTGAGCCAATATCTCATTGTTCTGACTTACATTTTCCTGATAATTAGTGATAGACAGCATTTTTCTTTTTCTTTTCTTTTCTTTCTTTCTTTTTTTTTTGGTGTGTCATTTATTGCTTCTTTAAGAAAGCTTCTGTTAATCTTTTCTTCATTTTGGGGGTTGGATAGTTTTTTGTTCTTGGAGAATTTTCCATGTCTCTGGGTTTTCTTATCTATTCCATTCAATTAGACTATCTGTGTTTATTCTAGTAACATGCTGTTTTAATTCTTACTACTTTATAGTATAGTTTTAAGTTGGAGAAAGTGATACCTCATTTTTCCCCCTATGGATTGCATTATATATTTGAAGGGGGTGTTATTATTCCATATACATTCAGGAGTCTTTGATCTATATCTTTGAAAATTGCCACAGGTATCTTTATAGAGTCTACATTGAATCTTTATAATGCTTTGGGGAATATTGCTATTTTGATGGTGTTAATACTTCTAATTCATGAGCAGGGAATGTGTTTCCATTTCCTCATGATCTGTAAAATAAAACCAAGAGTTCTGAGATCACTCCATGCACTGTATGTTTAGCCCCAGGTAAATGTGTCTGAAGAACCAGGGTAGCAGCAAAGAAATAATAAAACCAATCCAGGCAGGAGAGAGTCATGGAGTCTGGCTTCTTTTGGTTTCTCTGCCTGAGCCAAAAATCAGAATTCTTTCTCTTTATTACCCCAGAACAAAATCCACCAGGGTGGGGCAAGGCAGAGTGATCCAGGAGGGCTTTTACATATCAAAGGAAGAGGCTATTAGGAAGAGGAAGATGGGGGAAAATATTTTGGGTTAATTGATGGGTGTCATCTTACAATGCTCTTTTATTTTTCTAAGTATTGTTTTTTAACTTTTTTTTTTTTTTGTGGTTTTTGGGTCACACCCGGCAGTGCTCAGGGGTTACTCCTGGCTCCATGCTCAGAAATTGCTCCTGGCAGGCACGGGGGGGGGGGGGGGGGC
>PVKC010006034.1:0-31916 GCA_004027635.1 Crocidura indochinensis | reverse complement strand
CAATTTCTGAGCATGGAGCCAGGAGTAACCCCTGAGCACTGCCGGGTGTGACCCAAAAACCACACACACACACACACACACACACACACACACACACAAAGGTATAAATGGGAAAGAGATGCCTTTCTCTGGATCATTCTCTAGGAGTTCCCTTTGGAAGTTTCCTTGCATTCTTTCCCCATCATCTAAAGTCTTTTTTTTTCCTTTTCTTTTTATGGGGGGGTACACCTTGTGATGCTCAGGGACTACTCCTGGCTATGCACTCAGAAATCTCTCCTGGTCTGGGGGATCATACAGGATGCCGGAATTAGAACCACCATCCTTCTGCATGCAAGGCAAACATCTTACCTGCTTATTATCTATTCAGCCCCTGTTCCCTAATTTTTTTTATTATTATTTATTTTTTATTATCTTTATTTAAACACCATGATTACAAATATGATTGTAGTTGTATGATTTCAGTCATATAAAGAACACCCTCCTTCACCAGTGCAACATTCCCACCACCAATGTCCCAAATCTCCCTCCTCCGCACCCCACCCCGCCTGTACTCGAGACAGGCTTTCTACTCCCCTCATTCATTCTCATGGTTATAATAGTTCTCAATGTAGTTATATCTCTAACTGCACTCATCACTCTTTGTGGTGAGCTTCATGTCATGAGCTGCACCTTCCATCCCTCATCACTCTTGTCTCTGAGAATTATTGCAAAAATGTCTTTCATTTTTCTTAAAACCCACAGATGAGTTAGACTATTTTGCATCTATCTCTCTCCCTCTGACTTATTTCACTCAGCATAATAGATTCCATGTCAGTCCATGTATAGGAAAATTTCATAACTTCATCTCTCCTGATGGCTTCATAGTATTCCATTGTGTATATGTACCACAGTTTCTTTAGCCACTCATCTGTTGAAGGACATCTTGGTTGTTTCCAGAGTCTGGCTATTGTAAATAGCACTGCAATGAATATATGTGTGAGAAAAGGATTATTGTATTGTATTTTTGTGTTCCTTGTGTATATCCCTAGGCGTGGTATAGCTGAATTGTATGGGAGCTCAATTTCCAGTTTTGGGAGGAATCTCCATATTGTTTTCCATAAAGGTTGGACTAGACAGCATTCCCACCAGCAGTGAAAAAGAATTCCTTTCTCTCCACATCCCTGCCAGCACTGCTTGTTTTCCTTCTTTGTGATGTATGCCAATCTCAGTGGCATGAGGAGGTGCCTCATAGTTGTTTTGATTTGCATATCCCTGATGATTAGTGATGTGGAGCATTTTTTCATGTGCCTTTTGGCCATTTGCATTTCTTCTTTTACAACTGTTCATTTCTTCTCCCCATTTTTTGATGGGGTTAGATGTTTTTTCTTGTAAAGTTCTGTAAGTACCTTGTATATTTTAGATTTAAGTCCTTTATCTTATGAATATTGGGTGAATAATTTCTGCCACTCAGTGGGTGGCTTTTGTATTTTGGGCACTATCTCCTTTGAGGTGTTGAAGCATCTGAGCTTGATATATTCCCATCTGTTAATCTCTGCTTCCACTTGTTTGGAGAGTGCTGTTTTCTCCTTAAAGATGCCTTTAGTCTCAATGTCATGGAGTGTTTTACCTACATGTTGTTATATATTCCTTATGGTTTCAAGTCTGATATCAAGGTCTTTAATTCATTTGGATTTTACCTTGGTACATGGTGTTAGTTGGGGGTCTGAGTTCACTTTTTTGCAAGTGGCTAAGCAGTTGTGCCAACACCACTTGTTGAAGAGGCTTTCCTTGCTCCATTTAGGATTTTTTGCTCCTTTATCAAAAACTAGGTGGTTGTATATCTG
Source organism: Crocidura indochinensis (assembly GCA_004027635.1). Taxonomy (NCBI): domain Eukaryota; kingdom Metazoa; phylum Chordata; class Mammalia; order Eulipotyphla; family Soricidae; genus Crocidura; species Crocidura indochinensis. Next base: position 30,093 of record PVKC010006034.1, on the reverse strand, counting down.
AGGAACATTCTCTGAGTACTCAAGCCTATTCCACTGATCCCTTATTTTTTTTAAATATTCCCTTATTTTTTAAATTTATTTTTATCTATTTTTCTTTTATATATATGTGTGAGTATGTATATATTTATATTTTTGTCTTATTTTTGTTTTCTTTTCTTCCTTAACTCCACCTGCTTTGGTTCTGCTTGATACATAAACCTACAAGAAAAATTCTTACTTGGGATAATAGCTCAGGTCAAAACCAGGGCACAAAGATGATTGAGTCTGATACTCTCACCCTCGAATGCACCAGCAATATAATATAGCACCATTTCTTCTTGTAAAGGCATACTAAAAACGGGGAAATGTTATGTATAGAAACAAGCTCTTATCTACTAGGGATAAGAACTCATATATTTTACAATACAGGGGCACCTCCCACCTTGAACGTATGCCATGTAGATCCAACTTAGATTCCAAGTGAATAGACAACGACCGTCCAACCCCGAAACCTAGACCCCAGGCATAGGACCAACACAGTTCTCCCACAACAACTCCAGGAATCAATCTCTCTCTGGGACATTTTTAATACTGCTCTTTTAATACTACCAACATGCACCAGTTTTGATATGACATCCTGACAATGAGAAAATGGCAACAACTTGATCTAAGAGCAGGTTGTCTTACCTTACCACCTAACAATAAGATGAAATCAGAAAACATGTCATCCTTTGCTTTGTACAAAAGCCAAGTTTGCTATCTACAGAAGACTTACTGTGACTGGGCAGAACTTATCCTGGGACCAATAAAAAAGATCCTAGTCTAGGCCTTGGCTTATGATCTCTAATGATGATGATGATCTCTAATGATCTCTTATGATCTCTAACCAAGATCTCTAATTCCAGAGGTCTGACTGATACAACTGCAACTAAGCAGATCTTCTGGATATATAATGAAACTCTGTTCTAGGTTTTGTCCTAAGATTGGGTAAAAAGCCAAGACCACCAACTATAGGAGTCTGATTAAAAAAAAAAACAGTGATGGGAGAGAAATTTTAGAACTGTAAAGAAAGACTCCATTCTAGACTCCATCCTTTGACCTGTGAAAATACCAAGATCTCTAGCTAACAGAGGCCTGATTTTATCATCCATGATGGAGTGAAAAGTTTCCAGATGCCACAAAAGAACCTAGGGGGGGCCGGGCTGTAGCGCTGGAGGTAAGGTGCCTGCCTTCCCTGCGCTGCCTAGGACGGACCACGGTTCGATCCCCCGGTTCCCATATGGTCCTCCAAGCCAGAAGCAACTTCTGAGCGCATAGCCAGGAGTAACCCCTGAGTGTCACTGGGGTTCTAATCTCCCCAATATTTACTGTGCCTATGCCAAAAAATAAGAAGCATAAATTAGTTTTCTGATTTTTGATTTTGTTCTTGTTGTTATTTTCCCCTCGTGGGGTTTTTTTTTTGTGTGTGTGTGTATGCTTTGTTTTGTTTTTATTTAAGGACCGTGGTTATTGTGTAACTCTTGTCTTTATTGCTGTGGTGCTTTTCGAGTTTTTTGTTTGATTTTTTAAAAAATTTTTCTATTGTTGTTATGTTTTTTTCTTCCTTTTTCCCTTTCTTCTCTTAAATTAATATTTATAGCCTCTAAAAGGACTCTTCCCATTTTTTGCTTTTTTGATATTGCCCCCATTTTATTTATTTTTCTTCTTTCCTTTAAACAGAACCACATAAATTGAACTATCTTGTTATGCCTCACAAATTGAGGGGGAAATAATGGAGGGTACCTAGACCAAACAGTCATATGAACATTGAGTAGAAATAAAAAAAATGATCAGACTTAAACACCAAATCCCAAAGCTAACAACAACAGAATTGTTACCCAATCTACAACAAGCTAGACACAGAAGGGACCACTTATACTAGCAGCTCAGGGTGTAAAGGAGGGGGATATGGGAGGCATGCTGGGAACAGGGTGGAGGGAGGACAACATTGGTGGTTGGAATGCCCCTGATTCAATGTCGCTATGTACCTAAAATATTACTGTGAAAGATTTCTAATCCACTTTGGTCAAAATAAAAATTAAAAAGATAGACTAAAGGGGCCTGTGTGGTGGCGCTAGAGGTAAGGTGTCTGTCTTGCCAGTGCTAGCCTAGGACGGACCGCGGTTTGATTCCCCCAGTTTCCCATATGGTTCCCCAGGCCAGGAGCAACTTCTGAGCGCATAGCCAGGAGTAACCCCTGAGCATTACCGAGTGTGGCCCAAACCCCCCCCCAAAAAAAAGACTAAAAAAAATCTTCCTCTTTTGGGGTCCCCTCTATATGGGATGCCACAGTGTTATCTGAGTTTTTGAAGTTTGTGTTTAGCTTTCACTTCTTTGGGTGAAGTCAGGTCTGTGCATGACATATTTAGAAGAGAGACCTCACAGGCTTGTGGATCTTTGAACACAGGGAGCAATCATCATGGTGAGAGAAGGGCAACGTTCCTATAGAGGTAAGCATTCTGAGTTCTGGTGGAATCTGAGTTCCAGTGGGAAATGTAATGTGAAAAGTAGAAGGAATCTGGAGAGAAGAGGCAGTCTAGAAACAAAGCAATGGTGGTGTTTTCAGTGGACACTAAGGGAAGTGAGAAAAAAACTTCCTCAAATCCTGACACACATGAAAAAAATGATCTTCTGTGTAGTCTTACATGATATAATAAGATGTGGGAACCAATATTCATGTTTTGAATGAGACAGGGAATCATAGAATGAGTCTCATATTTAGGAAGATGGGATAAGAATGTAGAGATCACAGGAGGTCAAGCAAGAGCTTTGTCCAGATAGTATTGCATTTCTGTGTAAGAACCTTGAGGCTGTACTTGCTCCATTGCTGTTTTATTTTTATTTTTGTTGTTGTTTCCACTCTTAGTTTATTCAAGTTCCTCTGAACTCCCTCTCTTCTCTACCCAAGTATAACTACATTTTTTGTTACTTTGACAGAGAAAGCAGCGTTTTGGGTACAAGTGAGGCTCTGGTCTGTGGCTATGGTTTGCATTGCACTGCTGAGTTCTTGTTTCATTTTGAGCTGTGTCGGTAAGTTTTTCATGAGGGATGGAGTGACACTTCTCTCTGCCTCCTCCCTCTCTCTGTTTTTTTTTGGTTATACCTGGCTATACTCAGTGCTTGCTTCTCACATTATGCTCAGGGATCATTCTTGGAAAGGTGCATAGGTTCATATATGGTACTAGGGATTGTACCCACGTTGGTTGCATGCAAGACAAGCACTTTGAGCACTGCACTACCAATTTCTCTCCTGATCCCTTCCTCGATGCTGATCTAAAAAGAGTTTCTGATATGTACTCTTTACTAGCAAATATGTGAGCTCTTATCTGGAGTGTGAAACCTTCTTTGATTTTCCTTCATAATCTACTTTTACTTCTCCCCCACCTTTTGGAATGAGCTCCGTGCCCAGGTTATTTCACTCAGTCTTATAACCTATACACAGTCTTGAACTAATAGAAATGTGGGATGCTTGTGGCCCATGTGAAACACCTACATCATAGCATGTGCTCCATCCAGTTGAACTATTTCTCCCTCCAACTCCTTTTCATCCTTTGCTTTTTTAGGCCACACACAACAATACTCACAAATCATTTGTAGTGATGCCTGGAACCATATAGGATACTGGGAGTCTAACTTGGGTCATCCACCTGCAAGGAAACACCCTTCCTGCTATTTTACTCTTCCAACCCCATACCAAATCCTTTTTGATGTCTAATGCTCCCAATAAATAATTATCTCTATTGCATGCATCAGCTTGAATGTTCATCAGTATGGATCATAGAACATGGCCTCAGTGAGTTGCTTTAATTCTCCTACACAGTCTTACTAACTTCAAAGGCAGAGAATTTGGAGAACTGAGATCACAATGTAGTGTAAAATAATGACAACAACAATAGTAAAAATGTGTAAGATTACTATGGTATGAGTCTTTTCAAGAAAAGTAAGCTGAATCCAAACAGATGCTAACTATTCTAAAAACTAAACTATGCACTGCTCTGTGTTTATGAAGAAATTTAAGAGGCAAAAAAGAAGATACATAGTTGTATTTATTTCTAACAGATACTGGATTTTTAAAACATGCTGAGAGCACTATATATAGTGGTTGGGGTTTTAACAAAGGTCAGCTTTGTGGAAGTAATTCTCCTTCCCTGCTGTACTCTTATTTCAGTCCCCTAAGATTGATGCTTGAAAGCATTTATCCACCCTCTTTCCCATGGTTTAGCCTTTGTAAATATCATCATTTAGAATGAAAGAAGATGATTGATGTCTTTTAGATTCATGACTATAGAACTTTTATGTCATTCTTCAACTCTTTTTTTAAAGTAGTTTATTCATTTATTAATTTATTGGTTTTTGGAACACACTCGACAATGCTCAGAAACCACTCCTGGCAAGCTTGGCGGACCATATGGGATGCCAGGAATCAAACCGGGTTTGTCCCAAGTCTGCTTCATGCAGAGCAAATACCTGACCACTGTGCTATCTCTTCAGCTCCATCTTCAACTCTTAATCCTTCTGTTATTCCTATGACTTTGACATCAGTTTGGTAAGTATGGTTGTATTCACAAGAAGTGAGATTCATTTTCCAAGTTAGTTTTCTTCTATTCAAGTAATTGCATATTTATAGATTTTTGTTCCTCTAAGGCATATAGAAAAAAATCAGTCAGAAAAATATCTTAACGCTACCAGAAAAATAAATGCGATTATTTTCCTTTTCAGTGCACTCTCAAAATTATTATATGTTTAAAGAAAATATTGCTAAAGAAGTATGTGGAAGTCTGCTCAAGAAAGGTAAAAATTAATATTCCTTTAACTCAGGTTTTGACTAAACAATGGATCTCAAGTGAGATTCCAGGTTTTATAGGTAGACCACAGTAAGAGGTTAAATGGAATGATTATTTGAAATTTTAAGTTAAAAAACTTATGGGATCTAATGTTTTCATATCCCTACATTTTATTTATCCATACTAGAAAATAGTGTTATTTGTGAAAAAGGTTCTGTGGCTTTATGATTTCTTCAATATCATTTCTTTTTTGAAATTTCTGTGAACATTTTTTTTCTCAAATTGTTATACTCTTGCCATTGGAAACTTTCACCACATAGCACACTAATATCACATCTTATTGTGTACTGTTTTGTTTTATATTTGAACACATTCTTATTTTCTTGGATTCCAATATGTTCTGGGCTTATATTGTATAATCTCTTTTCTTTCTGTCTGTCTGTCTCATTTTTAGTGTTTGGGACATACTTGGTGATGTTCAGTGATTACTTCTGGCTCACTGATTAGGGATCACCCTAGAAGGTTTGGGATGCTGGGACTAAACATGGGTCTACAAGGCAAGAGCACTATTCTCTAGATCATCACATTGACTGCTAACATTATGTAATTTCTATCCCATTCTATCCAATAGGATCAACCATTTCTATGAGAGATCTTCCTGTTATTGAGGACTGGTGGAAAACTGAATCTAGATAACAATTTTAAACCTTTCCTCAAAATTAATTTAAAATCCATATTAAACCTCATAGCAAAATCTTCAAGAAGACAGAAAAAATGCATATAATCTTTTGATGATGATTTTTTGTTTACTTAATAAAAATTTATTTTGGCAGGGTGATTGACAAAGTTGTGCATAATGAGTTTTTGGCATACAATGTTCTAACCCTAATCTCACCATCATTGTGAATTTCTCTCCACCTATGTCCTCAGGTTCATATCCACTATCTAGCCCACTTTCTTTCTTTTTGAAGGAAAATAAAAGTTTTGTTTGAAAATAATTTGGAACAGGAAGGAGAAGAGATAGATTGATTTTAGACAGACAGACAGACAGACAGAATTGGCTTATACAGGATTTCCCAATTTGCTCCATGAGTGGCTTCTGCCTAGATAGAAATCTGTTGCTAGGATGGTTGCCAAGGCGAAAGGTTCTGATCAGTTGTTGATCTTTGACCTACCTCATCTGGCCTTTGCTCCTCCAGCCTGCTTTCTTAAGACATACATTTTGGGGGGACTACACTTGGTGGTACTCAGAACTTATTGACTCTGTGTTCAGCATTTACACCTGGTGAGAATTGGGGAACCATGTGGGAGATGGGGATTGAACCAGGTTGACCATACGCCAGGCAAGCCCTTATTCGCTGTACTGTCACTCCAGCTACCAAGGGCCCATTTTGAGTTTGATTACAGTGGCTTGGGTTCCATGCTTAACAGCATTGTTGACTCTGTGGCTTAATTAATATACCTCAGCTCTGCACCATTAATGTGCAGAGGGGTCCTGCTCGTTATGATCTAAAGTAGGGATACTCGAATCCCTTACCACCTACTGTGTTTTGTGACTCCTGTTCTTTGTCATGTAATCGCTTGGATTTTAATTTTTTTTTTTTGGTTTTTGGGTCACACCCGGCAGTGCTCAGGGGTCACTCCTGGCTCCATGCTCAGAAATTGGTCCTGGCAGGCACAGGGGACCATATGGGGCACCAGGATTCGAACCGATGACCTTTTGCATGAAAGGCAAGCGCCTTACCTCCATGCTATCTCCCTTGGATTTTAATTTTAATAATTTACATATTTTATTATTTATTAACAATTAAGAATTATTGCATGAAATTCTGTGATTTACAACATTGCTAATAGTGATTTCTCATGCACATAATTCCAACATCACACCCATCAGCAGTGTAATACTGTCTTCCAAGGATCCCAACATCCATCTTTCACAACCTCCCCTCTCCTGCACCAATTCAATTGTGTTGATAAGTTTAAAATAATGTTTCTGACATTGCACCCATGTGGCATCCTGTTAATACAGAGGAAATATGGAGCTGCTGCCCAAAGGAGTGGAGGTCATTTCATTCAAATTGCTACTTCATTTCTACTAACGGGGCAACTTGGGAGGAGAGTAAGAAGAACTGTGCGGGGATGAAGGCTCACTTACTGGTTATCAGAAACAAGGAACAGAAGGTACTTTTCTTTCATTCTTTTATTTGTTTGGTAGCCTTCTTATGTCCTCTTACATTTATTTTATTTATTTAATAACCTTGCTTACAAAATTGTTCATGATTGAGTTTCAGTCATACAATGTACACCACCCTTCATCAGTGCACATTTCTTGCCACTAATATCCCATTTTTCCTTCCACCATCCCCTCTGCCTGCCTCTGGGCAGATATTTTATAAGAAGATATATATATATATATTTGGTTTTTGGGTCACTCCCGGCGGTGCTCAGGGGTTACTCCTGGGTATTTGCTCAGAAATTGCTCCTGGAAGGCACGGGGCACCATATAGGACACCGGGATTCGAACCAACCACCTTAGGTTCTGGATCGACTGCTTGCAAGGCAAACACCACCGTCCTATCTCTCCAGGCCCAGTCCACCTTTCTTGATTTAAGAGTTTTTCACAGTTGAGGAGATTGATGTCGATTCAGCTAAGTCGACAAAAGAGTATCTAAGACTTTGTTTGCCACATCTTTTTCTACTAGTAATTTGTCCCAATTTATTGGGGTCATTTCAATACAATTGATTGTGGTTGAATGGAATGAGGAAAGTATTTATTATTTCTGAATATTAAGCAGATGTTTCAAATGGGAAGATTAGTTTAAAATGGAAATATTCCTTTACGATTTCAATGTGTAATCATTGAGCAGAGGAGGAGTAGTAAGTCAAATAAGGCTGAAAATCATCATGAGAAGCCAGGGACAACAATAAGATCTGAAGATATGGTGGGAGGTGATCAAGAATTGGAGTACATGCAGGAATTCAGGCTTCTTCTATGGTACTATGGTCCTTTGAGCACCTCCTGGAGTGACCCCTTAAAAACATCATGCAGTTCTAAAAGAAAACAATAGAAATAAGGAAATGATGAAAGGAAAATAGCTCAATCTGAAAGTAAAGTTTTCCTGCATAACTCTGAGTTCTACTACCTCTAAGTAATGAAAAGCAGTGATATGAGCATGAGTTTCAACAAGTAGAATGGTTTTCTCATTCATTCTGGATCACAAGTAGAAGTTTCTTCCATGAATGCAATACAAACTAGTGCTATGCTTTCAGTGTTGGTGTCTCCTTTTTCGGGGAAGGGGGTACACTCAGTGATGCTCAGGAGTTCCTCCTGGTTACGTGCTCAGAAATTGCCCATGGCTTTGGGGGACCATATTGGATGCCGGAGTTAGAACCAAGATCCAGTCTAGGCCTGCCACATCAAGGCAAATACCATACCATTGTGTTATCGCTCCGGCCCCTGGTGTCTCCTTTTAATTCATATGGCAATAACCTTGTTTTGAAAGGTGATGGTAGGCTTTGGAAGGTGGGCTTTGGGAAGAGGCTAATGTGAGAATGGTGGAGCCGTCATGCATGGAATAGTAAACTTATAAAAGGAACCCCACACAACTATCTGATCCCTTGCATAGTATGGAAACAAAAGATTCTGAGTATGTACTAGACAAAAGATTACACATGCGCTGTCCTGACTGGACTTCCTACCTCCAGGAGTGTGATAACAGGTCTTTTATCAGAATAACAAAAAAGTTTTTTTCTTGTTATTTATAAACTATTTGTCACAGCAGCTCAAATGAACCAAGACAGACACTGTTCTCATTAACAGTGTCTTGACCCTATGGAGCTCGTTGAGAGAGCTCTGTTCTCGATTCAACCTAAATTCAATCTGAGTACCATGGTTGCTGTAATTTCTTCTTTTCTTCCCTCAGGGTTATGTCACGAAGTTTCTGAATAAATCAAATTATTATATAGGGCTGTCAAGATCATGGAACAAAAGTCAATGGCAATGGGTGGATGAAACACAATATAACACAAGTACCTTGTGAGTATAGTGTTAATTAGAGGAATATATTAAAGGTTTGAATACAATTTGTGTTATTCAATATTGTAAAAACTACATAGGCTTAATAGCAATTACAGACTAAATTAGATTAATTCTGATGTTCATATCTCAACTTTATGAAGTTCCTGTGAAAACTCTTAATTAGCATATTTACAACAATATCCCCTGTGACCCCTGTATATCCCTGTATAATTCACATTGGACTTTTTTTTTTTGTTTTGTTCTGTTTTGTTTTTTGGTTTTCAGCCACACCTGGTGACGCTCAGGGGTCACTCCTGGCTATGCGCTCAGAAGTTGCTCCTGGCTTGGGGGACCATATGGGGAACCGGGGATCGAACCTCGGTCCATCCTAGGCTAGCGCAGGCAAGGCAGACACCTTACCTCCAGCGCCACCACCCGGCCCCCCACATTGGGCTTTTTACTTCAGTGTTTACATTGTTGTGTTTCCTCCTCCAGAAGGGGGATAGAGAACTGGGGACAATTTATGTTTTCCTGCTAAGAAGATAGATGTTCAGGTGTATGCTAAGTGACTTTTTTGCTTGATTGCTTGTTTTTTGTTGAGTTTTCCTTGGGGTCACAACTTGTGATGCTCAGGGCTTACTTCTGGCACTCTGGCACTGCATTCATGGAATGTCTAGGCAGGGTCAGGAGACCTCATGTGGTGGCAGGGATTGAAGCTGGGTTAACTGCATGCAAAAGGGAAAACCATACCCAATAGATTATCTCTCTGGATCTTTTTAGTTTTTCTAAAAGGGGACAGCAGGTCAATGAGTTTGGGAACCTCTTATCTATTCTCTAACCGTTAGATGTGAATTAATGGATAATATTATTTAGGAATAATATTAAATCCTTTTTTTTGGTTTTGGGGTCACACCTAGCAGTGCTCAGGAGTTACTACTCCTGGCTCTGTGCTCAGAAATCACTCCTGGCTTGGGGGACCATATGGGATGTTGGGCTTTGAACCATTGTCCAATCTGGATTGGTAGCTTGCAAGGAAGGCAAACACCCCCAATACGGTGCTATCTCTCCAGCCCCAATATTAAATTTTGAATTAAAGTTTTCAAACCCTAGAAATCCCACATAGAATTAAAAACACTGAGGCTTGGAAGGGACGAAGAGTGACCCCCAAACAAAAAAATTAAAAAAAGGGCTAGAGAAATAAGGTGGGTTTTTTTTGTTATTGTTTGTTTGTTTGTTTTGGGAATGCTCAGGGGCTACTCCTGGCTCTGTACTCAGAGATTACTGTTGAATGTGCTCAGGTTACCATATAAAATTCTAGGACTGAACCAGGATCTGCCACATGCAAGGCATATGCCCTACTTGCTGTACTCTCTTTCCAGTCCCAAGATAAGTTTTTCGTGTACTTTATTTATTAAAATATTTTAATTTATTACAACTACATAAGAACACAGTTGCCCTCTCTCTCGAGTTTAGACACATTTCTAACTTGTACATCTTTGGGTTGTGAGAGGAAACCAGTTACTCTGAGCTGATGCACACAGACATGAAGACAGTGTCCAAAATTCCATGCAATTAGTGGTACCGACCTAGAGTTATTTTTGTTTTTCGTCAGTGTTTTAAATGATGCTGCAGGGAAACCTGTTGTACTTGGATCCTTGTGTCCTGGATAGGCCACTTGTCATTGAAGGGAACCTATTGAGGTGACAATATCCTGCAACTAGGACACATGGAAGTACAAAAAGAAGGGAGTCACTGGAATGTCTGCAGGTAGTGTGTTTAAGGAAATGAGATGGTGCAATACTTGGTGAGGTCAGCACCATTTTCAAAGGAATTACCAACAACAGATGGAGGAAATCTGTAGGAGTGGGGAGAGATGGTTTGTGTGTCTCTGACCTGACACTCAGAGAGCTCCATGACAACCCTTCCCTCACCACCTCTATTCAAAGCACATTCAAAAGCACAAAGTTTGAGCAACATGTCTATTCTGTTCTCTTTCAGATTCTGGCTCCCAGGTGAACCCAATATTGAAAATGAAGCATGCGCAGTTTTACAATTTCGCCAGAATAAATGGGGTATGAGTGATGTCGGTTGTAATCAGCATTATAAATATGTTTGTATGATGATGAAGCAGTCCTTGTGAATGGAACATTCTTCATGAACCTTGATTGAACAGGTGTCTTCCATTATAGAGAGCCAATTTTCATTTTTTTCTAGGCTTTGGTGATTTTTATCTTTATATTATTCATGAGTTCTGTAAAAGAAGTTTCTTTGGAATTTTCACGTGGTCCTCACCCAATTCATGTGTGTTAGAATGATTATACATCACCATCTTTATTCACTTTCAGAATTTTAGGGTCTGTGATCATCTTTATTCATTTATTTTTTGCTTTAGAGCAACACCCAGAAGTGCTCAACATTTCATCCTGGTTCTGTTTTCAGGGATCACTCCTGGTAGAGCTTGGGGACAATATAGGATGCTAGATATTGAACCCTGCTTGGCTGTGTACGAGGCAAACACCTTACCCCTGAACTATCTCTATATCCTTCTGTTCATCATTACACTCACTATGAAATACAAATATAGAGACAAATAAATCTATCAAGGTTTCAAACTCTTTTGTTCAGCTTCTTAATAAAAGGCAGAGGAGGCAAAAACTCAACTTTTTCCAGAATGGGGGAAATGCTATATACTATTAGAATTAAAATGATCTATCTGGATGATTTCTTTGAAGGTGGGAATCTGTTGACACCTGCCAATATGTCGGGTGATAATTTTGCTTTGATGATCTTAATAGTGAAAAATGGATTAATTATTCTGACTTTACCTCTATTTAAATGATGAAGGATGCATTTCTGTCAAATTCATTGTCCGAGTTATTGATAGTGATTGGAGCATATTTCAATTATTGGAGGATAAAGAAAATAGTAAGATAATTTATCTGATTTAGGTCATATACTTTATATAAGTATTTGACTGAATTAATCCTATGATGTCTACATTGCATTGTGCCCTGTGACAAACAAAATAGTAAATGGAACTTTATCTAGGAGAATACATGTTTAAGCTTAATACCTAGCATATATAAAGTGCTCAAAAAGATGAACAGAAAAAAAAGATGAACAGAAAGAAATTCAAAAGTCTAAAAAAATGGGGAGGTGAAATTATCAGGGACTTTTCTGAGGAAGACTGACTGATGGCCAACAGATGTTCTTTTTTTTAATTCTTTATTTTAAAACTGTGTTTACAAACATGATTGTAGTTGAGCTTCAATCATAAAAAGAATATCCACCTCTTCACCAGTGTAACATTCCCATTACCAATACCCTCATCTCTTCCCACCCCTGCCTGTATTTGAGACAGTCTTTCTACTTCCCTCTTTCATTGATATTGTTATGATAATTCTCAGTGCAGTTATTTCTCTAACTGCACTTATCACTCTTTGTGGCAAGCTTTTGGGTCGATCCTTCCGGTCCTCCTCTCTAACAGATGTATTAAAAATGTGCCACAGGGGCCGGGTGGTGGTGCTGGAGATAAGGTGCCTGCGCTAGCCTAGGACGGACCACAGTTCGATCCCCCGGTCCCCATATGGTCCCCCGTGCCTGCCAGGAGCGACTTCTGAGCGAATAGCCAGGAGTAACCCCTGAGCATCATCGGGTGTGGCCAAAAAAAATGTGCCACAAAACATATGATTTGAGAAATCCAAATCAAGACAACAATGAGATGTCATTTCATTGGTGTGAGATGAACACATATCAAAAATATTGGAAGCAATCTTTGTTGACAGGGATGTGGTCACAGTTTCCACTCCTCCAATGTTGGTGGGAATTGTGCCTGGGTCTACTTCTGTGGAGACAGTATAGGGAACTAGAAGAAGGGAAATAATGTGGACTAGGGGTCAAGGGCCTAGAAGGCAGGCTGGGACCCTGGGAACACTGGTGAAGGGAAGGTTTCAGTAGTACTGAGACTGGTGCTGGAACATTGCATTGTCTAAGACTCAGTTGGAAATGGGAATATTTTACTGGTGAAGGGGGGTGTTCTTTACATGACTGAAACCCAACTACAATCATATTTGTAATCAAGGTGTTTAAATAAAGATATGAATTTAAATAAAAGAGCTCCTGAACTTTAGAGATAAAAAATCAAAACTGTAAAAGAACTAAAATTCCATGGAAAATAAAGAGTAATTTGTAAATCACAGTGCTTTAATAAAATAATGATAAAAAAAGAACCAGTGTTTAGGATTATTTGTGCACTGTGGTTCTATTTGTTCCTTCTCTTCAGTGTTGTGCAGAGCAGTATTTCTCAAGCTCTATCTAAATATGTTCTCCCTGTGAGTCCCCAGAATATTCCAAGGAGAGGTCAGGTGAAAAATAACAAAAAAAAAAAAAAAAAGAGGTACTGTATGGGAGGAGTCTTGGTCGGATATGACCTGTATCTTTACCTGCAGACCCCGCCCAGTTCCTGGGACTGATCTGGGGGAAGTTATATAAGGCCTTGGTCTAGGAGGATTGAGGTCTTTGGCTTTTTGCCCTTTTGGATCCTTGCCATCATGTAGGTCAGAGGTGACATGGATGAAAGAAGATACAGGGCTAGCTAAGGATAGCAAGTGTCAATGGTTAGCAGCCACATCTGATGGCTAGGGCTGAATAAAGATGTTATCTCTCATGAAGCCTGCCTGGGAGTGTGTTCAATACCCGTAGCTTTCCTGGACCCCAGACCCGCTGGTTAATGGAGGATGGAACCACATGGTCCTGAGCCTAAGGACAAAGGCCTCCATTCTCCATCCAAGTCCATCTTAAGGCCTTATTTACAACAAGGTGCTACATAAGATTGAGGGACAATCAGAAAGTCAGCAAGGGGACAGGAAGGAAACAAGATCAGAAATGTAGGGAAAAGCTTGCAAAATACTGGTTTAGAGTCATTTCCCCCATGCAGTGTGGACACCTTTGACTGACTTCACATTCAGCTCTGTAGAGAATGCAAAAGCATTCAACATCCCTCTAGTACCTGGTTTAGGGAAACACAAGAGTTGCAAAACAGTCTGTTTTTCCTTTTCTCTCTGTGATCTTTCTCCATGTTTTGATATTTTGTCAGGTTTGAAGCATGAACTCATGCTTTTCCTCTGTAGGAAAATAACAATGATTACTGAGTGTATATTCCTTCCCTGAGTGTCTAATTTAGTTTCCCTTTTAGTTTCTCATCAAGAAATGTCACTTCTGGTAACCAAACATGGAGGTGCTGGGGACCAGCCCCAGGTGAAAGGGCCTGAAGTAGGGGTGTCACGGGAGTAAGAAAACAAGACAAATATAAGAGAGAAAAGGGTGGGGTCATGGAGTTCACAACCTCATGGACTGGAGTACTACTGATAGACCTTTATGTACAGAGTTTATTGTATAGAACCAGTAATACAAGATGAAGGAGGGAAAACTTACCCAATATTTGCCTATCTATTTATTCTAATACATTGACCCAGGCTTTCTCATATCAAAAGGCCGCTAAAGCAATCTCTGGATTGTCTTTCTTTGGGAAAGGTGGCATAAAATTAAGAATAAATCGGGACCCCAACCAATTGGGAGTTCCAATAATTAGTAATTAAGGGTCCTAAATCACCTTTTTGCCCTGCTCCTTAGACGATTATCACTCTAGTTAAAATGATTCATTTTATAGATGTCTCCTTATTCAACAGAGAGGTATCCCCACACCAAGCAATTCTAGAGGACCCCAGCTAGGTATCACTTCAGGTGTAGTTTTAATTGTTTAGAATCAGTAACAAGATGAACACACTCTTCTTGCCTCTTCTCTCTTTTTCTCTCTTAGTTCTTTCCTTTTCCTTTCATCTTTGTATGTAGTATCCGGACAAACTCCATGTCTTACACATGGACTACTGAACTGCATCCTTTCACCCAAAAGCAATTTTCTTTAAATTGTTTTACTTTTTATTGAGCTACCAGAATTTACAATATTGTTTATTATACTTTTCAAGCATGCACCATTTCAATATGGCTTCCCACTACCACTATCTTTCACCAGTGTTCCAAATGCTCACCCCAGCCCACAAAACTCAGTTCCATAGACAAAATATTTAGTTCTGTTGATTTTTTTGTTGTTTTCTTACTATGTTTCTATTTCCTTCCATCATATAGGAGATCTATTTTTCTTCTATTTCTCTCTTGCTCTCTCTCTGAGGCGGTGTGACACCTACACACATATAGATGAATAGATATAATCTCCTGAAATTTTGCACAAAATTGCAGATAAAAATTCTTTTTCAAAAACAAATGTCTAGAGTATACAAATTTAAAGAATAATATGATATTTCTGTTAATACATTTTAGAGTTACATGAAATGGGTAAATTTTACAAGTGTAAAATTTAGCTAGAGTAAAGAGAATCAAGAAAATTTTAAGGGAGAATTGGTATAGACCTTTAATAGTACAAATACGTTTTTGTTTTTTGTTTTTTGTTTTTTTTGGGGGGGGTGGGGGCTTCACACCTGGCAGCGCTCAGGGATTACTCCTGGCGCTTTGTTCAGAAATCTCTCCTGGCAGGCACGGGGGATCATATGGAATACCAGGATTCAAACCACTGTCCTTTTGCATGCAAGGCAAATGCTCTACCTCCATGCAATCTCTCCTGCTCCCACATAAGTTTTTTCTTAAGAAAGAGAAGATACTGCCTAAACATTTGCATTAATGAATAAGTATGTTATGAATGTATAGTCTATCTTATGACAGTATGCTCATGTATAGAGACACCCTGTATCTCATAGGCCAAGGAAATTTCCTTTTTAATTTTCCCAAAACATTTATTGTATCTATGCAACAAACAAACAAAAAAAAACTCCCACCTTGCTACATCTGTCCCTTTATTTTTCTTTTTTTCTTCTTTTAATTTTATATATAGCTCCAAGATAGTATTCCTGCTTTTTCACAGAACCATAGAACATGAATCATCTTGTTCTGCCTCATATTTTTATGTCTTCCTAGAAATTGAAAAAAGAAAAAAATGAATGAGATCCAGGGGTCAAGCAGTCTCAGGAGCATTGAGTAGGAAAAAATAAGTTCAGATCTAAATACCTAAGCCAAAGTCAATAACAATAGAATCAAAAGAATCAAACTATAACAATCTATACACAAAATGGACCTGTTACACAGGTAGAACCAGGAAACCAAGGGTGGAAGTATGGGATGCATGTGGAGAAATAACTATGGTGGAAGGAGGTCAATACTGGTTATAGGAATGTCCCTAATTCCCTGTCACTATGAACCTGAAATACAACTGTGAAAGACTTGTAATTCACATTGGTCTCAATAAAAAATGTAAAAAAAATAAGGCTCCATCGATGGAAAAAAAAAAGCCTAGTCAAAGATGGAACTTTAATATAACTGAGATGTTTATTCATTATTGAAAATGTATCAAGTCCCTTAGCACACAAAGGGACTTTCTTAATGTAGTAGAAAGCAACCATAGCATGCAAGGGCAAAGACCTTACCACTGTGCTATCTCTCCAGCCCCAAGTTTTGTTTTTTTTTTTTTAATTGAGGTATGGTGGGGGTGTGGTGAGAGAATGGAAATTAAGAGTGGTCTCCTCTCCTAACTTCTGAGAGAAAAGCTTCTAAGAGAGAGGCAGCCTTTAGTATGTTAGATGGTTTTTATGCTATAGATAGTGAAGAGAGGGAAAAAGGAACTTGGATCAGTACTTGATCAGTACTTGAAAGGATCAGTACTTGAAACCATCTGACCTAAAATATGAGACTTCCCCATATGTTAAGGACTGCTGACTGTTAGAAGTGGGAAGGGTGATGTGAGCTTTTTCTTCTTCTTCTTTTTTAACCATAAGTTAGAATATGGTGTCAAAAGTTCAAAGATTGCCTGATAAGTCACAAATAGTTAAGAATATGCAACACGAGTATGTGTCCAGATTGCTGGTCTTCAAGTAATCATGTTTGTATGTAAATGCACATAAATGCTTGAAGATTTTTTTTAATAATATGTGAACACATGCTTTAAAAATTCAAGTGGAGGAGAGGTCGATGCCAATGAACAAAGCTAAGATAAAAAATAGCAGTTATGAGTTCCACAAAACCATATAAAAACATTTCTCTGTATGCGTAGATTAAGAATTTAAATTCACCTGCTAGCAACTCTGCAATACCAAACCTGCCTCATTGCACAGGATTTTGGTGGCTCCAGGGGGCTCTCCAGTGGAAACTAGTGAATTGAGGGCCCAAGTAGGCCACTGCTTTGAAGCCAGGAGGAACCCTTGCACTATAAATGTGGGTGCTGACGGGCTATGGACCGACACTGTTTCTGAGAGATGCTAATTAATCTGGCTGGCTGAGAGAGCCATAACTGATGATTTAAACATGAATTAAGACTGCATTGATTTTTCCCCAGGTTTGAACCAGCTTTAACTGATCAGTGAGTTGCAACTTTTTCTACAGCAAAGAAAAATTAAAAAGGTAGTGTCTAGACAGAACAATTTCTGATTGCTTGAAACACAAAGGAGGTCTCTTCCTGAAAGCACTTCAGAGAAGGGGCAATAAGTGACCTTGACTCTGCTAGGTGAACAAGGTACAAGGGTGAGTAGAGTTACATCAGGAACTGGGGTGGGTGGGTGGAGTTACACTGAAGAATGCACTAAGGGGCACCCTGAGGTGGCCTTGAAAACACCTCAAGCTCAGCTCTGCATTTAGGCAGCAACAGAAGGCCCTTATCTTAGTACAACATCCCACTTCCATCTTCCACAAACTCCAGTTTACACAGGCAAGGGTTCAGTTTCTTTGGAAACTCTAGGCACTAGAGGGGGAAAAGGGGAAGCTGCTTAAGACAGCAAGGACACCCCTGGAGGTGGGCTCAGAAACCTGAGCTTCCATTTGTCTCAGTGTCTTCATCCTCATTCCTGATGCTCTGCTGCCTGATTCAACCAGACAGTGGCTTTTCACACTACTGACACTGCAGGAAAGAAAAACAATCCTGGAATCTAATCTTTAAAAAACAAACAAACAAAAAGACCTCATGTCACACTCAAGACTGGTCCAGAACAAAGTCTGATGGGTCTCTAACTGACTCTGTTAAGTGGGTTAGTGAGGTGGTGGTGGTGGTGGTGGTGGTGGTGGAAATCCCTGAGATGTGGCTGGACCATTTGTGCACAACAGAAGATTTCAGAGTTGCATAAAAATTCAAATCATTTTAAAATGACCTTTATCTTTGATACAATAATAAAGATGTTAATTCCTGTAACTCAGTTTCCTGTCCTAACCTTTACAAGAGCAAAAGATTCGGTCACAAAAATTGCTTCCAGGGCTGGAATAGCACAAGGTAGCACAGTGGTAAGGCCTTGGCCTTGCACGCGGCTGGCACAGGACTGACCCAGGTTCAATCGTTGGCATCCCAAAATGTCACCCAAGCCAGGAGTTATTTCTGAGAGCAGATCCAGAAGTCAACCCTGAGCACCACCGGGTGTGGCCCCCCAAAATCAGCCAACTAAGCAACTAAAAAAATTGCTTCTCGTTTCCTTGGAAGATAAAAGCAGAGAAGATGGACAGGCCATGCTTGTGCTCAACGCCTATGCTTCAAGGAGCTCAGAGCTCCCTCTGGTGGCGGAAAGGGCTCAGTACCCAAACACACACACACACACACACACACACACACACACACACACACACACACACACACACACACACACACACGTGTGTGCTCGTGTGTGTATATGTGTGTATATATACATATACATATATACACATACATACATACATACATACATATATATTGGTTTTTGGGTTACACCTGGCAGCACTCCTGGTTCTACGCTCAGAAATCACTCCTGGCAGGCTCGGGGGACCATATAGGGTGCCGGAATTCGAACCACCGTCCTTCTACATACAAGGCAAACACCCTACCTTCATACTATTTCTCCGGCCACATTCTTAAATATTTTTTTAACCTGAGTTAACATTTATAAATATATTAACATGAGACCTCACAGTCACAAGCCACATTAAAATCAGTTTGTCTAGTACCTATGTTTTCCTCAATTTTCCTCTCTAAACGGGTTCACATTTCAGGAGAATTAGGAGTAGGAATCAGTGAGAGAAAAGCAAACCCCTGACAGTCCTTTAGGTGTGGCTGCCAGCAGGAGTGGCCAGGAAGAGGATCTGCTCTCTTCCAGCTTCAGACAAATCTTAGAGTTGGTGCACAAAACACTGAGCCAAGAGCTGGCAGCTTCTTACCTCTCCACACCACTTCTCTGCTGCTCACAGCTTCAAGCAATAGGTTTATTGTGTACGAAGAGAGTCCTCCAAGTCAGGGGTGATTTCTGAGCACATAGCCAGGAGTAACTCCTGAGCATCACCAGGTTGGCCTAAATATAAAAATATATTAAAAAAAAAGGAAGGTAGGGTTGGACAAATTGTTGGGGACAAATGTAGTTCTGACTTCTTCAGCTGGGGGAGGCTATCATTGTCATCCTCCTGGTCCGTTCCCATGACCTTCTTGATTCTCTCCAGGAAGTCAGCTGGACAAGCACCTCTCCTTTCGTGATATGAATGTCTTGTCTGCTCTGACTTTAAAAGGTAAGAGACCACCTGGCCATGGTTGCTCTTAAAGCCCAGTGTGGTCCAGATATTAATCTCATTTTGGGAGTTCACATCCACTTCGCTCTTCACTACTTTCTGCACCTCCCGAATGTCCCCCAAGTCCCGCAGCCTCTCCTGTTGCTCCTTCTGCTCTAGGAGGGCACTCATCTTGCCCTTGGGCGAGGACCCCCAACTAGACCCACCATGGAAGAGGCATGAGGGGGTGGCCCTTGCTGGTTCGGGGCTTCTCCCAGGCTTCTGAAACTGCCTGCTGGCCAGCCTGAGCCTCACCTTGACAAGTGAATAAGTGAAAAATTTTAAAATCAATTTTATATATTTACGAACCATTCACAATGATTGAAAATGTTGAGTCAAGCTTTTCACCTCCATGTTTCAGTCATGCAATGTACAATAACCCCCACCAGTGCCTATTTAACTATACCAATATCCCTGATTTCCTTCCCGCCCTTCCTCCTGTCTGCCAATGGGTCAGTTTTCTATTCTACCTCTTTATAACTTTATCTCCTTTAGTCTTTTGGGCCACACCCATTTGATGTTCAAGGGTTACTCCTGGCTAAGCGCTCAGAAATTGCCCCTGGCTTTGGGGGACCATATGGGACTTCGGGAGATCAAACCGTGGTCCTTCCTTGGCTGGCGATTGCAAGGCAGACACCTTACTTCTAGCGCCACCTCACAGGCCCTACTTTACCTTACCTCCTTTAAATACTGTGGTTTGCAATTTTGTTAGTGACGGGAATCATGCCTCTCACTTTATCTCCTTCGAGCACTCAATTCTTGTCCAGAGTGATCATTTCCAAATACCATTATCATAATGATATCCTTTTTAAGTTTTAGCTTAGTTGATCTATCAAGAGATGATAGATCTGTGCTGAAGTCTTCCACTACTATTATGTTGCTATTGATGTCTTGAAGTGTGCTAGTAGTTGTTTAAGTGTTTAAGCTGACCCCTCATTGTGTGCATATATATTTAGGCATGTAATTTCTTCCTGATAAACATATATCTTGATTATTAAAAATGACATTCCTGTCTCTCCTACCTTTGTAAACCTGAAGGCTGTCATCTGATATTAGAATGGCCACACCAGCATTTTTAAACTAGTTGTTTGCTTGAAGGATTGTCTTTCAACCTTAATTTTTGAGTCTATGTTTCCTCTATTTAAATGCAATTCTTGCAGGCAGCAAAAATTTTCTGATCCATTTGTCACTCTTGTCTCTTAAATGGTGCATTTAGTTCATTGATGTTGAGAGAGATAATCGTCATGGGATTTTTGGCCATCTTTTGGTTAGAGTTTGGTTGTTTGTTGGGTCTGTCTTGCTTCAAAGTAGACCCTTCAGTTCTTCTAAGGTTGGTTTTAAGTCTGTAAAGTTTCTGAGTCATTCTTTATCCATAAATCTGTATTTTTTCCTTCAAATATGAATAAAAGTTTTGGTTGGGTGAAGTATTCTTGGTGAAGCATTCGTTTCATTGAGTTTTGACACTGTATGCCACCACTGCATTCGGGCTTTGAGGCTTGCTTGTAATAAATTTGTTGTAAATATTAAGGATGCTTCTTTGTAACTTCCTTTTTTTTATCTTGCTGCTTTCAGTAGTCTATCTGTGGTTTTCATCATTATGACTAGGATTCTTCTGGGGGTAGTTTTCTTTGGATCTCTTTTAGCTGGTACTATTTAGACATCAGGATGTGGTTGTATGCATTCTTTAATTATGGGGACTTTTCAGGAATGATGTTCTTAAAGATTCTTCATGAAGGTTTTCTTGCTGGGTCTCTATTGATTCTTACATTGTTTCTATTGAGTTTATCCCAGAGTTCTATTGTCATTTGTTTGCTTTCTTTGAGTTTTTTTCATTTTATGATAGATTTTATGGTTCTTTTTCCAACTGTTTTTGTTGTATGGAGGTGTTATG
The DNA here is from genome assembly GCA_004027635.1 of Crocidura indochinensis. NCBI lineage: Eukaryota > Metazoa > Chordata > Mammalia > Eulipotyphla > Soricidae > Crocidura > Crocidura indochinensis. The sequence goes on along the minus strand of PVKC010006034.1, from coordinate 8,768 downwards.
CAGCTCACAGTTTAGGTCACTGATTCTGTCCTAAGTAGACACTACTCTGATGATGAGGCCTTTCAGTGAATTTTTTATTTCACCTAATAAGATTTCCAGTTCTGATATTTTTGTTTGAAATTTTCTCATTTCTACTCTCATATCTTTTTGTGTCTTATGGACTGTCTATTCTCATAGTTTCTTTAAGTTCTTTGAATAGCTTTAACATTTCCTCTTTATCAGAGAGGTAATGTATGTGACTGTATGAGGTTATATATGAGTCTTCAAAACTACCATCCTCATTCACTAGGTGTGATGGTGGGTTGCTACATTGCTTTCTCACTTTCTCATTTCTTATTATACTACAAAAGCATTTGTAGTATTTTTATGTGTTGTCATGAGGCTACTTGACTTGAAGAAATGCATGATTGCTCTGCTTCACTCTGTGGTTGTGCTCTTGTCTCACTTTACCTCCCTTCAGCACCCAGTTCTTGTCCCAACAGTATTAAATGAGAGTGCCTTTCTTCTCAAATCCATGTTAGCACCAGTTTTTCTTTATGATTTGTATGAGTCTTTGTGGTGTGAGATGATGTCACATTGTGGTTTTGATTTGCATCACTCTGATGATTAATGATGTGAAGCGTTTTACCACGTGCCTTTCAGTCATCTGCATTTCTTCTTTGAGGAAGTATTGTTCATCTCTTCTTCAAATCTTTAGATAGTGACATATATTTTTTCTTGTTAGTCTCTACCAGTGCCTTCTATTTCTTAGATATTATCTCCTTATCAGAAAGGTATGGGTTAATAGTTTATACCATTCCATTGGCTGTCTTTGTATCCTCATCACCATTTTTTCCTTTGAGGTACAGAAGATTATTAGTTTAATGTAGTCCAATTTGCTTATCTTTGCTTAACAGATTCTTGATCAGTGGTGTTTTATCCTTGAAGATGCCTTTAACTTTATCATCACGATGAGTTCTGCCTACATTTAATTTTCCTCTATTAAGATATTTAATAAATTTTGATTTTGTGTTCTGCATTAAAGAAAGGTGTTAGTTACCTTTTTGCATATATTTGACTAGTTTTCACAACACATCTTGTTAAAAAGACTTTATTTACTCTACTTTGTATTTCTTGTCTCTTCATCAAATATTAATTTATCATATACCTAATGATCATAAGGATCAGTTTCTGGATATTTAAGTATATTGAATTGTTCTGAGAATCTGTCTTTATTTAAATACAATGTGGTTTTTTGTTTTGTTTTGTTTTGTTTTTGGTGTTTGGTTCACACCCAGCTCTCAGGGGTTACTCCTGACTCTATGCTTAGAAATCGCTCCTGTCAGGCTCTGGAAACCATATGGGATGCAGGGATTTGAACTGCTGTCCTTCTGCATTCAAGGCAAACGCTTTGCCTCCTTGCTATCTCTCTGGCCCCCACAATGTTGCTATAATGACTACTGTTTTATAGTACAATTTGAAGTTGGGAAAAGTGATGCACATGCTATCTTTTTACTAAGGATTGCTTTGTGGAGGTTTATTGTTCCATATGAATCTCAGGAGTGTTTGATCTATTTCTTTGAAAAATGTCATGGGTATCTTTAAAGGGATTCCATTAAATCTCTATAATGCTTTGGGTAGTATTGTCATTGAAAGATGTTAGTTCTCCCAATTCATGTGCAGGGTATTTGTTTCCATTTCTTTGTGTCCTCTTTAGTTTCTTTTTACTAACTTTTTTTTGGGTCACACCCGGCAGTGCTCAGGGGTTACTTCTGGCTCCATGCTCAGAAATTGCTCCTGGCAGGCATGGGGGACCATACGGGGCACCGGGATTCGAACCGATGACCTTTTGCATGAAAGGCAAATGCCTTACCTCCATGCTATCTCCCGGGCCCCTGATTTTTTTTAATTAAAAAAATTTTGATTAAAATATGATTGTAGTTGGGCTCAGTCCTGTAAAGAACACCCCTTTTTCACCGGTGCAATATTCCCACTACCAAAATCCCAAATCTCCATCCTCCTCACCCCACCCCCACCTGTACTCTAGACAGGCTTTCCACTTCCCCCATTCATTCACATTGTTATGATATTTCTCAGTATAGTTATTTCTCTAACTACACTTATAATTCTTTGTGGTGAACTTCATGTCATGGGCTGAACCTTCCAGCCCTCCTCTCTTTGTCTCTGGGGATTATTGCAAAATATGTCTTTTATTTTTCTTAAAACCCATAGATGAGGGGCCCGGGAGATAGCATGGAGGTAAGGCATTTGTCTTTCATGCAAAAGGTCATCGGTTCGAATCCCGGTGCCCCATATGGTCCCCCGTGCCTGCCAGGAGCAATTTCTGAGCATGGAGCCAGGAGTAACCCCTGAGCACTGCCGGGTGTGACCCAAAACCCACAAAAACAAACAAACAAACAAAACCCATAGATGAGTGAGACTATTCTGTGTCTATTTCTCTCCCTATGACTTATTTCATTCAGCATAATAGAGTTCATGTACTTTCATGTATAGGAATTTTCCATGACTTCATCTCCTGATGGCTGCATAATATTCCACTGTGTATATGTAACACAGTTTCTTTAGTCATTCGTCTGTTGAAGTCTTTCACCCCTTTAGTTAAGTTGGTATTAAGGTAGTTGATATTCTAAGGCACAATTGTGAGTCAGTTTTTATTTTTATTTATTTTTTGGGGGCCACACCTGTTTGATGCTCAGGGATTACTCCTGGCTAAGTGCTCAGAAATTGCCCCTGCCTTGGGGGAACCATATGAGACGCTGGGGTATCAAACCTTGGTCCATCCTTGACTAGCGCTTGCAAGGCAGGCACCTTACCTCTAGTGCCACCTCTCTGGCCCCATGAGTCAGTTTTTAAATATATATATATTTGTTCTTTTCAATTATTTGATATAAAAGTATGAATTTTGGGGTATTAATTTTGTAGCTTGACACCTTACTGTTGTAAAATAGTAAGCATACCTGTTGTTTCTAGAAGCTTTTTGGTAGAGTCTTTAGAATTTTCTAAATAGAATATCATGCCATCTGCAAACAGTGAGAGCCTAACTTCTTCCTTTCCTATGTGAATATCCTTTGTATCTTTTTCTTGACTACTTGCTATTACAAGTAATTCAGTACTATATTGAATAGAAGTGGTGAGAGTGGGTAACCATATCTTGTGTCAGATCTTAAAAGAAAGGCTTTTAATTTTTCCTCACTGAATAGAATGCTTGCCATAGGCTTTTGGAAAATGACTTGGAGGATATTGAGGAAATTTCCTTCAAATCTCATCTTATTGAGAGTTTTTATTATGAATGAGTCATGGATCTTGTCAAATAGATTCTCTGTATGTGTTGCTATACTAAATGATTTTTCTTTTATTGTGTGGTATATATTATGTTGATTGACTTGCATATATGAAGCCATCCTTGCATCTCTAGAATCAGTCCTACTTGGTGATGGTATGTGACCTTTTTGATAAATTGTTAAATTCTATTTGCTAGTACCTTGTTGAGTATCTTTGTATATGTATTTATTAAGGATATTGGCTTTTAATTCTCTTTTTGTCTGGTGTCTCTGTTTTTATGTGTCAGGATGTTTGCCTCATAAAAACATAAAAATATAAAAAATGGAAGTGTTTCATTTTCTTTATTTCCTGGAAGAGTCTGAAAGAATTGACAGTAGGCTCTCTCTAAAGATTTGAAATAACTCACTAGAGAATCCATCTGGGTCTGGCTTTTGTTTTGGGGAAGTCTTGCAATTACATTTAATTACCTCAACAGTGATAGTTCTATTCAGATATTTCAGATTATTGTGGTTTAACTTGGGAAGTTATAGGAAATCAAAAATTTATTCATTTATTCTAGGTTTTCACATTTTTTGTCATAAAGAATTTCAAAGCAATCTCTGATTATCCTTTGTGCTTCTGTACTATATGTTGTGATATCCTCCCTTTTACTTCTGATTCAGTTTATAAGGGTTTTCTTTTTCACTTTCAGTTCATGAGTCTTGCTGTTGATTTACCAAATACTTTTTTTCAAAGTACCAACTCTTTTTTGCATTATTTTATTTTATCTTTTATATGTTTATTTTTTAATTTTTATTTTGACTAAAGTGGATTACAAATTTTTCACAATAAGTTTTTAGGTACATTGTGACATTGAATCAGGGGCATTCCCACCACCAATGTTGTCCTCCCTTCACTCCTGTTCCCAGCATGCGTCCCATATCCCCCTCCTTTACCCTCCAGGTTGCTAGTATAAGAGGTCCCCTCTGTGTCTAGCATGTTGTAGATTGGGTGTCGATTCTGTTGTCATTGGCTTTGGATTTGGTGTTTAAGTCTGATCATTTTTTTTTAATTTCTACTCAATGTTCATATGACTGTCTGGTCTTGGTATTCTCCATTATTTCCCCCCTCAATTTGTGAGGTGAAACAAGATGGTTCAAATTATTTGGTTCTGTTTGAAGAAAAGAAAAAAAATAAAATAAATTGGGGCAAAAATCAAACAAACAAATAATGGGAGGAGTCCTTCTAGAGGAATAAATATCAATTTAAGAGAAGAAAGGAAAAAAGGAAGAAACATAACAACAATACTAAAAAAAAACTAAAACAAAAAACTCGAAAAGCATCACAGCAATAAAGACATCAACCGCACAATAACCACGGTCCTGAAATAAAAAAAAAGCAAAGCACACACACACACACACACACACAAACAAACAAACAAAACCCACAGAAGAAAAAATAAACAGGCAACAAAACCAAAAATAAAAAATTGTGCTTCTCTCTCTCTTTCTCTCTCTCTCTCTTTTCTCTCTCTCTCTCTCTCTCTTTCTTGTATAGGTACAGTAAATATTGGGAAAATTAGAAAGGGAATTCCTTTGGCCTAAGAGATACAGGGTTTCTCTGACCTTGAAGTATACTGTCATGGGATTAACTGCAGGCTCCATACATGTTTTTTTTACTCTCCCTTGGTCTTTGGTGGTGTCTGGAAACTTTCCACTCCATCGTGGATGATAAAATCCTGCCTCTGTAGCTAGAGATCTTGGTATTTCCAAAGGTCAAAAAATGGAGCCTAGGATGGAGTCTTTATTTATGGTTTTAGGAGTTCTGTTCCATCATTATTGTTTTAATCAGTCTTCTGTAGTTGGTGGTTTTGGTTTTTGTCCTGATCCTAGGATGAAGCATAGGATAGAGTCTTTCCTTATATTTCCAGAAAATGTGCTCAGTTGCAGTTGTCTCAGTCAGATCCCTGGAGTTAGAGATCTTGGTTGTTCCACAGATCATAGGCCAAGACCTAGACTAGGATCTTTTTTTATTGGTCCTCGGATAAGTTCTGCCCAGTCATGGTTATCACAGTCAGTCTTCTGTAGATATTGAAGTTGGCTTTTGTACCAATCAAAGAATGACATGTCTTCTGAATTCATCTTACCGTTAGAGGTGAGGCAAGACAACTTGCTCTTAGATCAAGTTGTTGCTATTTCCTCATTATGAGGCTGTCATATCAAAACTGGTGCATGTTGGTGTCAGAGCAGTATTAAGACTGTCCCAGAGGAAGTTTGGTTCCTGGAGCTGTTGTGGAGAACTGCGTCAATTCTATGTCTGAGATCTAGAGTTCAGGGTTGGAAAATCACTGTCTAATCACATGGAGTCTAAATTAGGACTGAATGACATATGTTAAAGATGGGAGGTGCCCCTGTATTGTAAAGTATATGAGTTCCTATCCCTAGTAAATAAGGGCTTTTTTAAATACATAAAATCCCCCCTTTTTTGGGGGGCCACACCCAGTGATGCTCAGGGGTTACTCCTGGCTATGCGCTCAGAAGTCTCTCCTGGCAGGCACGGGGACCATATGGGGAACTGGGGGATCGAACCACGGTCCCTCCTAGGTTAGCACAAGGCAAGGCAGGCACCTTACCTCCAGCACCACCACCCGGCCCCAAATTTCCCCCTTTTTAATATGTCTTTGCAAGAAGAAATGGTGATATATTGCCGGTGCATTTAGGGGTGAGAGTGTTAGGCTCCATCCTCTCTGTGCCCTGGTTTTGACCTGAGCTGGCAAGACTTTTCCTTGTAGGTTTTTGTATCAAGCAGAACAAAAACATGTGGAGTTAAGGAAAAGGAGAAAACAGAAATGAGACAATATATATGTATATGCTCACATATATATAAAGGAAAAATAAATAAAAATAAATTTAAAAATATTAAGGGAACAAACTGATATAGGAGATTACCTTACATTTGGGGAAAAACAGGTCATAAACTTTTAAAGAAATATATCCTTCCCCATTGTCTTTTGAGATTTTCTTGTGGGGTGTGAAATCCAGAGCACATTTTAATCACATGCCCAGGTCTTTTTGAGATTGAGAAATGATTTGTAGCAGAAAGGGCTCAAGTAGAGTTCTTGTATTAAGTACTATCTCTTTTTAAAATTTATTTAAAATTCTTTAATCTCCCCAGACCCCTCATCTTTTTATATTCATTTACTACAAAAGATCCAGCTTTTGCTTTTCTTATTGTTTGGGTTAGTTTTTATAGGGGAGGGCTTCTAATTTATTAATTTCTGCTCTAAGTTTTATTATTTCCTTCTAACTTATTGCTTTCAACTCAAAATGTGTATTTTGTTCTTGGAGGATGAAAAGCCCTATATCTACACACATATATATATATATATATGTTATACATATATATATATTAAGCTTTTCTCTTCTATTTCTTCCTGAAAATTAAGTACATCTTTTTTAAGTTTTAGCCTAGTTCATCTATCAAGTGGTGACAGAGCTGTGTTAAAGTCTTCTACTACTATTATGTTGATATCTATGTCTTTCTTCACATCTATTAGAAGTTGTTTAAGTATTTTTCTGGCCATTCATTGTGTGCAGAGCAAAACAGAGCATCACAAAGAGTACTCACCTGAGGTGAAAATGGCACTTCTGAGTCACATAGAGGAATCCACTGCTGTTTTGTCTGTTTGTCTCCGTTTCTTTTCCTTTTTTTTTTTTACTTTTGGTTTTTGGGTCATACCCACTGGTGCTCTGGGGTTACTCTTGGCTCTGTATTCGGAAATCGCCCCTGGCAGATTCGGGGGAACCATATGGGATGCTGGGAATCGAACCAGGTTTCATCTGTGGTTGGCCTCGTGTAAGGCAAACGCTCTACTGCTGTGCTATACCTCCAACCCTTGTCTTAGTTTCTTGGTACTGTGTGGCTGGGTGGCTGGAAAACCCCTCTTCCTGTCCTTGTGCTTCTTTTTTTTCCTCAGGGCACACTGAACAGGGGTGAAAATGGTCCTTCTTAGTCACAAAGAGGAAACTACTGCTAGTCTGTATCTTGTGGCTGTGTTGCTTTTAAAATTTTATTAATTTATTTTTATTTTTTTACAAGCAGTAGTAAAACCAAACTTTTATATATAGAATTTAATTTTTTGGCATATTACTTGAAATTTACAAAGTTACAAAGGCACAGTAAAGTAGGATTGCACAGGGAAAAATAATAATCAAATGTAAACTCTGCACTTGACAAAATCATGTTTAGTAGAAAATGAAACCTCATTTGTCTTTCTAATCTAAGTTATCAGTTAAATAGTGATATTTTAAATAAAAACTATTTTTATGATAATTTATAATTAGTTATTTGTTGCATATATTATATTGTGTGTCCTTGTGTGTGCATATGTGTGCATTATGTCTAGGAGATTTATGGGACTTGGCTTAATAACTTATAAGATGAAATTTCAGAATCATCCACATGCTAAACAGAGAACCAAGAAAGCCAGTGCCATGATCAGTCTGAATCAGATACTGAGAGTTAGAGAGCTGACATTATACATCTCAAAATCTGTAGGTCAGATCCAAAGATGAATATTCCAGCTCATGAAAAAGAGGAGAGAGAATTCATCCATTTTTTTGAATTTTGCTTTTATTCAGGCTCTCAATGGATTTGGAGATGTTCACCTGCATTGAGTGTAGAACTCTTTTGCTCACCCTATTGATCAAAATGCTAATCTTTTACAAATATATTCATAGACATACTCAGAAATAATTATTCAGCTGGGCATCCCTTGACTCAGTTCAAGTTTATACATATAGTTACCCATCACAGTGATTATTATACATAACAGGCAAAAGTCACTATATTTCAATATTTCAATAAACAAAGATATTCCTCTTGGAAATTCCCTATATACAGATTCAATTAGCAAGTTAAGAAATTATGTGAATATTCTACATTTTATATCTTTTTTTTGGCTTTTATCTATGATCTTTATTGATTGTTGCTGTGCTCCTTTTTTTTAATAGGTAATAACTTGAACATTTATTAGTTATTTAATTAAATGTACATTTCTTATAAATATTTTTATATGTTTCATAGGTTACCAGGTGTACAATTTACTTTTCATATAGTAATCTCTTTAATACTCCTAAGAGAATATCTAATTTGACACTTATTTTTGTATTGTTATGGTGTTTCAATTACATTTTTCATGTTCTCTCTCAAACTGAGGCTGACAGCCACTAGGAGGATTCCACCCATTTCCAGAATATCTTTATTTTTTTTATTTTATCTTATTATTAATTCTTTTTTTAATTTTTATTTTTTTTGCTTAATCTTTACCCCACTCTATGGCTTTTCTTTCCCTCAAACAAAACCACATTTATCTAGCTCAGCCTCTCAAATGGAGGGAGAATCAAGGGAGGGTACGAGGACCAAACAGATGCATGATCACCCATAGTAAGCTAGTCAAAGAGGGGACCACCTACTCTGGCGGCCTGGTGGTGATGGTGGAGGATATG
>PVKC010006033.1:0-31716 GCA_004027635.1 Crocidura indochinensis | reverse complement strand
AAATCCCTTGAAATACCTATCAGTGTTTCATCTGGCTGTTATTCACAACTCTCACTCTCTCTACAATTCAGAAGAGGGTACACAAACTACAGCTCAGGGAGGTGGCATTTTGACTGGTTATAAAACCATCATTAAAATAACAAAGGAATCCATTTATTTTATTTTGCATTGTCAGCACTAATAGATAAAATGCATTGTTAAATAAAGTGAGCAATCAAAAAAATTGAAAGGTTTAACTGTCAAAGAAAATAATACAAAGGAATATTTTCAAAATCTAACAAAGTGATTTAGAGCCACACTTTGAAAACTTATTTTAAAGCATACCTAATTGTAAAAAATTGAACCAGGCAGGCTTTAAAACAATTATGTTTCCATATGAGAAATAATCTTGACTTAAGTGTGACTAGATATAGCCATAATATTTTGCAAGATGAAGCTTAATAATAAAAATTATTCTCAAAATGTTTCTTCTTAAATAGACACATAAGAGAAGCATTCTAAAATACTTTGTACTTATATTTTTGTTGTTGTTTTGTTTTTGTTTTTGGGTCACATCCGGCAGTGCTCAGTGGTTACTCCTGGCTCATTGCTCAGAAATTGCTCCTGGCAGGCACGGGGGACCATATGGGGCACCCGGACTCGAACCAATGACCTTTTGCATGAAAGGCAAACGCCTTACCTTCATGCTATCTCCCGGGCCCCAAATACTTTGTACTTAGAAAATCAAAAATATTTATGAATTACTTTCAGAATTACACATGGAATTAATGGGAAGGAAAGAAGTAAATATGTCCAATCTTGTTTATTCAATGTGGGAGTTTATAGTAATTGAATTTAAAATTATGGTCGCTCTTTTTTAATTTATTTATTTATTTTTATTTTGGGGTCACACCTGGCAGTGCTCAGAGGTTACTCCCAGCTCTGTGCTCAGAAATCGCTCCTGGCAGGCTTGGGGGACAATATGGGATTTTGGGTTAGAACCATCATCCTGCAGCATGCAAGGTAAACACACTATCTCCATGCTATCTCTCGGGATCCTCTTGTTCACTCTTTTAAACAAAGTAAAACGTGTTTGTTTTTTAAATATTTTCAGTCCAATTTGACCCTCCCTGTTAGTTATCTTGATCTAATAGTGGTTTCAACACTACATGTCAACTTATCTTGAAGAATGTGCAGTTCTTTTTGTTGTTTTTTTTTTATAGAAAATCTATATTTAAGCACCATAATTACAAGATAATTGTATTGGGTTTCAGTCATAAACAGAACACACACCTTCACCAGTAAAATATTCCTACCACCAATGCTCTCCTTCCCTCCTTCCTAACCCCTGCCTGTATTCAAGACAGGAATTCTCCTTCTGCTACTCATTAAGATTGTCATAACTGTTGTTAATGTAATTATTTCCCTAACTGCCCTCACCACTCTTTGTGGTGAGCTTCATATTGTAAGCAGTCCTTCAAGGCCTCATTTCTATTGTCTCAGTGAATTATTACAATATTGTCTTTAATTTTTCTTAAAAAACAAAGATGAGTGATATTATTTCTGTCTTTCTCTCTCCCTCTGATTTATTTCACTCAGCATAATAGATTCCATGTATAGGACATATAGAAAAATTTTATGACTTCATCTCTCCTGACTGCTGCTTGATACTCCATTGTGTATATATACCAGTTTGTTTAGACATTCATCTGTTGAAGGGCATCTTGGTTGTTTCCAGAGTCTGGCTATTGTAAATAGCTCTGCTATGAATATAGGTGTGAGGAAGGGATTGTTTCCTTAAAGGCTGGACTAGATGGTATTCCCATCAGCAGTGAATAAGAGTTCCTTTCTCTACACATCCCCACCATCACTGATTATTCTTGTTTTTTTTGACGTGTACCAGTCCTTTATTGTGGTACCTCAATAAACAGAACCTTTATTGTGGTATCTCATTGGTACAATTACAGTACCTCATTGTTTTTTGATTTGCATCTCCCTGATGATTAGTGCTGTGGAGCATTTTTATGTGCCTTTTGGCCATTTGTCTTTCTCCTTTGAAGAAATGACTTTTCAATTATCCCCATTTTTGGATGGAGTTAGGTATTTTTCTTGTTAAATTCTGTCAGTACTTTGTAGATATTAGCCCCTTATCTGATGTGTATGGGTTGAATAGTTTCTCCCACTTTGTGAGTGGCTTTTCTATCCTAGGTACTATTTCCTTTGAGGTGCAGAAGCTTCTCAGCTTAATATATCCCCATCTGTTTATCTCTGCTTCCACTTGTTTGCAGAGTGCTGTTTCCTTCTTAAAGATGCCTTTAGACTCAATGTCATGGATTGTTTTACCTACGTGTTGTTCTATATACCTTATGGCTTCAGGTTTGATTTTAGGTATTTAATTCATTTGGATTTGACTTTTGTGCATGGTGTTAGATGGAGGTCTGAGTTTGCTTTTTTGCAAGTGGCTAACCAGTTGTGACAATATCACTTATTGAAGAGGCTTTCTTTGCTCCATTTAGGACTTCTCCTTTATCCAAGATAACTTGATTGTATGTGTGGGGAACATTCTCTGAATTCTCAAGTTTATTCCACTGATCTGAGGATCTGTCTTTATTCCAATATCATGCTGTTTTATTTTGTTTTTCTGGGGGGGGCACACCCATTTGATGCTCAGGGGTTATTCCTGGCTAAGTGCTCAGAAATTGTTACTGGCTTGGGGGAACCATATGGGATGCCAGGGGATTGAACTGTGGTCCTACCATGGCTAGCACTTGCAAGGCAGACACCTTACCTCTATTGCCACCTCTCCAGCCCCATACCATGCTGTTTTAATAACTATTTCTTTGAATTACAATTTAAAATTGGGGAAAGCAATGCCCCCATATTTCTTTTCCAAGTATTGCTTTATCTGTGGATGTTCATTGTTCCTATGAATTTCAGGAGTATTTGATCTACGTATTTTAAGAATGTCATGGGTATCTTTAGAGGTATTGCATTAAATCTGTACAATGCTTTGTAGAGTATGGCGATTTTAATAATATTAATCCTGCCAATCCAAGAGCAGGGTATGTGTCTCCATTTTCTTGTGTACCCTCTTATTTCTTGAGGAGGCTTTCGTAGTTTTCTTTGTATATGTACCTCACCTCTTTTGTTAAGTGGACTCCAATATATTTCAGCATTCAAAGAAAAGCTGAAAGGTTTACTTTAAGGCAAGACCAACAAACAGACTCACCAAACTTATACACAAAGATGGCACTGAATCCCATGAAAATTATCCCTCTCAATGTCATCAGACTAAACATACCAGTTAAGAGACACAGGGTAGTTAAATGGATCAAAAAAATGAATCCAACCTTCTGGTATCTATAATATACACACCTGAATAGTCAGAACAAATATGGACTCAAAATCAAAGGCTGGAGGAAGCCATCCAAGAAGATACACCCTTAAAAAGCTGGAGTGGCTATATTAATATCAAATGACATAAACTTTATACTCAGAAAAGTCGTATGGAACAATGATGGACATTTTGTACTAATGAAGGGAAGAAATCACACTCTTAAGCACGTATGTACCCAAAGAGGAACCTACAAAATATTTAATACAATTGTTGACAAATCTGAAAGAGGATATCAATAGCAACACAATAATAGTGGGAGACTTCAACACTGCCCTGTCACCCCACCCCTATGTAGGTCAACCAGACTGAAACCCAACAGAAATATATTAGCTCTGAAAAGAGAAATGGAAGAAAGTGGACTAATAGATATATAGGGTATTCCATCTCCAGAAACCTGGATACATATTCTATTCTAATGGACATGGTTCATTCTCCAGAATAGACCACATGCTCGAACATAAAACATACCTCCATAAAATCAAAATGATAGAAATCATGCAGACAACATTTGTTGATCACAAGACACTGAATTTAAACATGAACTACAAAGGGACACAGAAGAAAAACTTTAATACCTGGAAATTAAATAACTTACTACTGAACAACCAGTAGGTAGAGATGAAATCAAAGAGGAAATCAAAACATTCTTGTAAACAAATGACAATGCAGATATAAATTATTAGAATTTATGAGACAAATAAAACGGTCAAAAAGGAAAATTTATAGCTTTGCAAGCACACATCAGGAAGTAAAAAAGACCTATGTGAATAGCTTAATGACACAGCTTATAAAAATTAGAAAATACTCAACAAAAGGAACGAATATAGGTAGGCAGAAGGAAATAACAAAATTTAGAGCAGAAATCAATAAAGTGGAAAGCCAAAAATCAATCCAAAAGATCAATGAAAGCAAAAATTGTTTTTTTTGAAAAAAATAAACAAGATTGATACACCTCTGGCAAAACTCAGAAAGTTAGAGAGAGAAACTTGATAAACTGAATTAGAAATAATAAAGAGATTAACACTGATATTGCAGAGATTCAAAGGGTATTTGAATATGCAGTTTCATTATTAATTGAATATGCAGTTTGATTAATTAATTAAATTTTCAGGCTTGCAAATTCATATTGTAAAGGGGATTCTAAATGACACTGCATCTCTCTAAATAATCACCCAACAGGTACACACCTTGCGTTGCAGATCCTGTTGGAGCCAATTTGCAAAATCAGTCATTTGCTAGGACTGCAGAAAAAAAATGTACTACAATCTGGGTGGTTTGTTTTAAATCTATTGTCTTGCAATCTTAGACAACAAGAAATCTAAAATCAAAGTCTTAGAATGGCTGCCAGAAAAAGGAATGTTCAAGGCTTCTTAGTTCCCTGGTTTATAATTGGCCTTATTCTGAATATATGTGGCCAAATACTGCCTTTACATAAAGTAAACTCTCCTGTTAGATTGATTTCAAGTAGCCACTGTTAAGACTATCAATTAGGCCATGCTGTAAGGTACTTTAGTGCTAGAAACACTTTGGTGTTTTGTGGATGAAGAATTAAGCAGTCTCCTTAAAAGAAAGTTGGGAAATCTGGTTTTAAAATCTGGTATTCACAGTAAATTTGAGTGCAAATAAGGCAAGGACCTTTAATACATAATTCTTAATTGATACTCCAGTAAAGGGTAAAGATGTCTGTAATGAATTTCTGAAAATAGCTAAGGGACCAAAAGGACTCCAGTTCAGGCACACATGGACTAATGAAATAGCAGTGTAGTGGAGAGTAAACATGTTTTACAACAGTGATGTTTGTGATAGAATGATGTTTGTATTAAATCAGATTGATGTTTTCAAGACTTAAGCTTTTTAGTTAAAACAGACGAAAATATTTTACTCATAGCACTCAGTGTGGCCCCCCAGTCAGGACCCTGTATAAAAAAGTGATAACTAGGGAAACTCGGGCATGAGGGTATGTGCCAAGGATGACACAAGTGTGTGAGTGATAAAGCTAATAAGGGAAGGAAGCCACAGCTTGTCTAGCCCAGTTAGCAAACTTACTGAAAGCATCCAAGAATGATGGGTTAACCAATTTAGTGTTTAAATAATTGTAACTGAAGTATCAGAATAAGGGCTGGAGCAATAGCACAGTGGTAGGACTTTTGCTTTGTGAGTGTCCAAACCCAGAAGGACCCTGGCTCGATTAGCAGCAACCCATACGGTCCCCCAAGCTTGCTAGAAGTGATTTCTGAGTGCCCCACGTGTGACCCAATCCTTCTCCAAATAAAGAATCAGAATAAAAGATGAATCTGGTACACCAACAATTTGGTAGAGTTCCAAAGGGAGAGGAGGAGACACAGACATGATCCCGCATAAAACTGAAAGTGGACTGACACCTTCAACCTAGTCACAGGTCCTACACTGATGTTGTGGCTGTCAAAGTACATCAGAAAAGATCACTGATCCTTCAGGATTTCCTTGGGGAGCCCTAACAGCGAGGAACCCTTTCAGAGATCACATCATGATGGGAAAACCGGTGAGTATACTCTATTAGACTTAGATTTAGATAGTGTAGGATCGAGTACCAAACATTAATCTGCTTGGCCATTGTGTCAACACTCACCATGAATTCCATCCAAACCTTCTCCTGAAAATGTCCTGAAAGACCAGGCATGCTCCAGTCTATATGCCCACCTAGAAAAGTGGGCACTACTTTCATTAATTTAGGTACCAAATACACAAGTTTCTTTATCCACCCCACAGGGGAAACTGTCTATCTGAGATGATTTGATGGATAACTGTGGGGTCTGGAAATGCTATTTTTTTTCTTTTTCCTTTTTTTTGTTCGTCTGTTTGTTTCGTATGGACCACACACACCAACAGTTGACTATGGGCTCTGTGCTCAGGTATCACTCCCTGTAGACTAGGGGGGCGTATAGGGTGCTAGGGATCAAACCTGGGCAGGAAGTATGCATAACAAGCACATTGGTGCTATACTATCACTCCGACCCCTAAAAATGTTTACCCAACAACTAATGGCAACCATGACAACCCAATCATGCTAAGCAGAAACATATTACATTTTGAGATCTGGAATATCTAAAAACTGAGAGATAGGCTGATTATTTTTGTGTAGTCAAAAAACTTCAACCAGTTTTCAGCAGTTTGAGTACTTCATAACATGACCTTAGTTGATGTTAAAATAATATTTTTTAAAAAGCTATTTTAAAAAGCAGGAATGAGGCTCAGTGACGGAACCCATGTTTTATATTGCTTTATTAATAGTATAAATTATCTTATGGACATAATTCCAGCACCACACCAGAGCATATGAAGTATATATGATGTTCCAGTTTAATCTCTCTCACCTATGACTCAGCCAGCCAATTTCTCCCCATTCCCCTACCACCACCACCACCACTCCCCACCCAAGGCCTTCTGGAACATGCCACGCCTAACATCTCAAACACAAATAGAACAGAAAATCCAATAAACTAAAAACATTTCAAATTTAAAAACTTTATAAAAATAAGAGTTTGTAATTTAGTAAATTGTAAACTTATAATTTTTAGAACTTTAGGCTTGAAATAAAATAAATAACATATAAAAAATTGAAATTTGTTTAGGAATCACTTGGCAATGCTTTTGGAATACACAGATATCCAATTCCACTGTACATTTTCTCAAAACAGTGTGTATCATTTTACTAACTCTCTAAGTAATTGAAATGCAAACTGCTTCGTGTATTTGCATTGTTTCTGACGAGAAAATTGAGTTAATTTTAACAAAATTATGTAACATAAGTGATTACATTGATTTTGTTCCTTTTAGACAAACACAAGGATTAGTAGAAATTACTTAAAAAATACTTGAGGATAAGAGTCAATGATACAGCTATTCTTATCTTAAGACAAATATCACTTAGAAGGTTTTATTCCTTTTTAACAAAATTTCAAGGTCAACAATATTTTATCTTAGATTTAAAAGACCTGGGAAGATTTATTTTTTAAACCATTAAAACAAGATTTGAGAAACTTACAGATGATGTTCTATCAACTTCACAACGACTGCTCAAAATGAAACAGGCCTCAGCATCATCCATCCTAAATAAAAATTTAAAATGCAGAAAATAATCATATGTTATAATATCTTTGCTATGTTTGAAAGACAGAACGCCAGTGATTAGTCCAATGCAGGCAAAGTAACTTCAAACTTTAACAAAAAATGTTGGATTTTTAGCAGATTTACTGGTTTGACTATAAAAAAACCTTTTGCTCTGGAGTTAGTTATATAATTCAATATTTGATAATGGCAGAAGTAAAATGTTAAGTCAAAATGTGTCTCTTCACTTGCATTGTTTAATTGGATCTCTAAATTGTCCTTTATATTATAACTGATTACTTGTTTATAATGCTTCAGTTATTCAGAGAATGTAGGCTTGGAAGTTATCTCTACTATACCTTCTTTCTTGAGATGATGTAGCATCCTGTTACAAACCTCTGTCTCTTGTGATAAAATTCAAATATATTAAATGTAGTGATATGGAAAGATGTAACGGTACCAGATTAAATATTGTTCTAAAAATTAAAATGTATATTTTAAAATTGATTTATTTAACATTCTGGCTCATTATAATAAGTTAAATCTTATTTAAAAATGCCTACAATTCTATGGATATGAAAGTTGAAACTCCAACGAAGTAGACCAAACTAAATAATTGAAAACTGTGAACCACAGCTGTTAAGATAGTAAGTATTGCATAAAGTTTTCTAAACATCATCCCCCACAAGCAGTTCAAAATATTGAAACTGACCTTTGAAATCAATCTGCAATTTATAGCTCTTGTTGTTTGTATGGATAATGGTGCTGAAGAACGTATTATTAATATTGAGTCCTAAAGTGATGTATAGTGTTAGGATAATACGTGAACAGTAAAATGGATTTTGTCACTCAAATATTTTTACTCAGTTTTTTAAATTATAATTTCCTTATTTCCTTCACTCATTCTCATTCTATTGCTTATTTTTTTGCTTATTTGTTTTAATGTTTTTAAGGACACACTTAACCATCTGTAAGTGTGTTATTAAGGCAATAATATCTGATTCTGGTATCAAATTTTGGTCAGGCACTAACAAGGCAAACATCATATCCTCTGTTCTATAATTTCAGATTCTAATTTACTTTTCATTACTATGTAAGAATGCTTTTTACACGTCATTTATTTTTATGAAACTTTATTAATATTATTAATGAGTGATATCAATTTGAAATAATATATAGCTAAGTACTAATAATAGACCAATTAGAGAAAATACCTTTCTCATATCAATTATGTGCAACATAAAATGAGCATTATTCACTCCTACATGTCAAGAATCAAAGTCTTACACAACAAATTAAGCATACAACTGGTTCATACAAAGCAAAATATAAATCCAAATTCTAAGAAATAATTCTTTTTTTTTTAGGGGAAGAACAATACCTAGAAATGTTCAGAACTTGATCCTGGCTCTATGTCAGAGATCATTCCTAACAGTTCTTGGAGAGCCCATTTGGAGTCTTCCAGGTGCAAGACAAGCACCTTAACCTTGAATATACCACAAACACCATTTCTTTACCTCTTCCAAAACATGGTAGAGGGGAAAAAATAGCAAACGCCCAAATACTAAGATACTGAAAATAATTGATTATGATTAATCTCATATATATATATATATAGTGGCATTTCTTATGTATTTCATCTATCAAAATACTGGCATCTTCCTTAAACAACTGAATATTCCAATTCTGTTCCCTGTTTAGTTTCAGAATTTGTTAAATCATTGAAAAAGTCTCAGGTAACTGTCCAATTATACATAAATCAAAAGCAAAGACAAGAGTTTCTTTTTATGGGATAATTGTCATTACTTGCACAATTATTGCAAGTAATTGTCATTACTTGCAGAATCAAGCAGCACAAAGGACTTGGAGTTTTCTTCTTTCTGTAATAAGTTTTCTGCAATGCATTCTAAAATGCATAAAAATACATATACAAGCATGGACAAACCAAATCCTTCCCACACACATACACACGTTATCCAGAAACAAAACAAAACAGAAACAAAAACAAAAAACAAAGACAGAACGGGAAATTCAGTGGAAATTTCAAAATGTAGCAAAGCATATAAGACAAATTTATACATGAAGTCACATAGAAGTCTTTCAAAGCAATCAATAACATGTCACAAAGCCATCTCTGCTAAGGTTCTAGTCTAGCTTCTACAACTCTGGATAATTTTCTATTGCCCTGATATCCTGGTATCCCTGAGCATTCCAAACACAGTTTTCCTCTGTTCTTATGGAATACCTCCTGGCCAACACAAATGATGCAGAGTAAAGCCCTTCTCAGGTTCTTGCTTGACAGATAAACAACAGGAGAGCATCAGAATATGATGTGCCAACTTTCTGATCATTGTGTTCCATCAAGGAATCTGTCATCTCTGACCATAGACAACACAGTATTAAAGATATATTCCTCAAAATTTCAACCCAGATTCAAACTTCTTTAGTATCTCATATCATGCTTAAGTTAAGAATTTTTATTTGGGACATGGAGACAAAATTCAGGGATTTAGACTCTAACAATGGATAACTCATCTGTGAATGCTTGAAATAATTATACCGTGCCATACTTTTGGTATGCAATGGACACGGTCTGCTGCACAGCACCACACAAAGAAAGAGGAGGAAAGACACTAATTCTATAGTTTTAACCTTTCAATTGGACCAAGAGTTGGACTTAGGCAAAAATGCTGTATTGAAAAATACTGAAACTTAGATTACAACAATGAAAATTGCCAAATCTGATGGAAATAAGATAATGTAAAGCATTGCGTGATAGACAAATAGAGAGAGATACCTACTTGGCTCTCAGCAGATCCTGATCTTTAAGAGCTGAGCCTTGAAGGTAGATAACTCTTTGTGACCACATTGGAATCTGTAGCACTCTTCGAACTTGCACATCCATTTCCGTAGGACACAAAATCACTACATAATAATCCTATTCAAAACAAAGTGGGCAATGACACAGAAACAAGCTTTGTTTGACACTGTATAAACAGATGTCTATGGACATTTCAAAATATGATAACTTGAAAGGTCCTTACTACTAAATAAAAGTTTGCATTCAAAACCCAAGCAAATGTTAAGTCATTGTAGACAGTATTACACATAACTGAGGGACTCAGACATATATTAATACATTTTTCTTGACCTGTCTCAGTAATTTTAGTGCCACAAAGCAAGAGTAATTAGTACTTCCGCTAAGCAAGTTAAGAATTACAAAGGAAGTTTTCAAGTACAATTTAGATTTTCTAAAATACTTATTGCATTCTAGAGCAAAGTGTGTAAGTTATTTCATACTTAAATGTGTTACTTTTATTCACTTATTTGATTTTTTAAATTGCAGGATCACTTCTGGCAGTGCTTGGTCCGGTGTTGGTTGGCCTAGTGGGACAGCAGGACCACATACAATAGTGACGGACATAGAAAAAGGAGGCCATGTCATAATGAGCCAAACACAGGTTTTCTCATATGCATGACATGTGTTCTGTCCCCTGAACCACAAGTTTAGCCCCTAATTGTGTTACTTTTAGAATAAAAATACAGTGGCCATTTACATCTTACTTAACATCATAAGCAGGAAACTAAAAATTTGCAGATGGATGTCTGAATGAGATTTAAAATAGTGGCAAAAAATGTAAATGATATCAAAAAAGTTTAATATAGTGTTCCTTTGAGGAAAAATAATAAGGTATCTGTTAGAGATCAAATAGCTAAAATCGGGGCTGGAGTGACAGTAGGGTAACTGCCTCACAAAACCACTGAAACTGTTCAACCTTCAGCATACCGTCTGGTCCCCAGCCCCTTCAATAATGATCTCTGAATGCAGTGCCCTGATAACATAATTTTTTTTTTTTGGATTTTGGGCCACACCCAGTGACGCTCAGGGGTTACTCCTGGCTATTCACTCAGAAGTTGCTCCTGGCAGGCACGGGGGACCATATAGGGAACCGGGGGATCGAACCGCGGTCCGTCCTAGGTTAGCGCAGGCAAGGGAGACACCTTACCTCCAGTGCCACCGCTCAGCCCCATGTCTACATAAATTTTAAGAAGTCTACATAAATATATATCAGCATAGTACCAAGAGAAGAGAATTTAATTAGAAGTGTAATTTCTTTGTATACTCAGATGAAGAGATTTTTCTAAATTTATGTTCTCGATTCAGTTATTGTTCAATTTTTAATCATTTATTGCTATCAAAAATAAGACCTAATTATACCCCAGGAAACCAAAGGATAAAATATATCTTGATGATTTCTATATTTTCATCAACAATATTGAATAAAACTGAACTATGCAAGAGGCAGATGATATTGAAGTGACTTTTATATTCTTTTATTCTATCTTATGTTAAATCCCACTATTGCATAAAAATACCACTTATGCTTTACCCGAGGGAAGAAAAAAGTAATCCTCTTAATTCAAAGAAAACCTTTCTTTGTAGAATTCACATAATTCCATCTGTCTTTTTGCATAGATCCAGAAGGAAACTTAAAATACTGCGTATTCTTTCAGCATTTTTCCCTATGTTCCTGGTTATATTTGTAGTTCTTCATTTACTCTTTCTAAATCTGAATGAATAAAGAAAAATCCTCCAAAATACAGGCTGCACCATCACTTAGCTGACATTGAAACTAACTACATCAGCAGGAAGAATTCAGCACATAGCATAATGTTATTTAGATGTACCTGTAGTCTTGGGTGAGCATAGAATTCATTTAAGAAATCCATAAGCAAATCAATTTTCAATGAGCTGACACAGAGAACAACGTGCTTTTCAGTTTGAGCTCTGTGACGACTGTAATTTCCACCTGACTTCTGTCTCTCCATCCATAAATAGGCCAGCTGTTCAAACTGAAATGCATTTTTCATATATAAATGAAAATCATTGGACATGAAAATAAAAATCAATGCAAAATATTAATTGATTCTTTGGTTTATTCATCCTTACAGGAAACTACTGGACACTTATCTGTGTTCTCTTCTACATTAGACTTTCCATAAAATTGCTGCTGATGGTGATAATGCCTCCCAGAGGTTTCAAGTCTCTAAGAAAATACATTAATATATTTTCCTATTATATCATTATAAAGAAAGTTGTGCTTTTTTATGTCCAGTGGAATATGTCATTATAATATATCATGTGCTGAGTCAAAGAAAAAACCCTTTTAGGAATATCTTCCACATGCTTCTGTCAAGTTTAACAACAATAATACAACACAAGAAACACACAACACATAAAGCCACATTTTATTTGTATAGTTGCTGGAATTCAAGTGATGTGTAGAATATTTGGGAAGTATGTCAGTAAGGAATGTAATTTGATAATAAGAGAATGCTTATGGCCATAAAAAGAGATAGATGGTGGCCAAATGATATACAGTGGAATATACTAATTTAATTTATATTAAACATATTGTGTTTTCACCCATACACAAGTCATTATAAGAAAACTGAAACTATAACCTTTTATTTTTAAATGAATTTCATGTGTCCCTTCAGAAGCTCTTTACTTTCCAAAATGGTGTATAATGTATCACAATCACATTTTACTCGTTTCAGTGGGCCAAAATGGGTATTCATTTTTTATCACACTTTTGAATTTTTAGATTATTATCAAAGTGATTGAAATATAACTTTAAAATTATTTTCTTAATTTATAATTCTATGCTTTAATTTTCTATAATTAAACAAGTGACATATTTTAATATCTATGTTTAAAAAATATCCTGAAGATATGAAATAAGCTAGGAGCTATAAGTTCAAACAAGAAAAGTAACAGTGTTTAGAAAGAAAGGATATTTCTGAGATAATTTTAATAACATAATTAAATATACTAATAGCCTATGTTAGTATATTGGTGATTTATTAAAAACTCCACATAATTTGAGTTTATAGAAATTCTGATTTTATAAGACTTACACATAGAATTGAATATGGTTATGTTTACCTGTATAGGTAGAACCACAAGAGCAACACAAATCATAGCAACTACGAAAAGCTTAGAGGGCCACGTCTCAGGAGTGACATCCCCAAAACCCACAGTAGAAAAGGTCACAATGCAGAAATAAAGGGAGTCAAAGAGATTCAGCTTCTTTCCTATTCGTTCCAGATGTTGAATTCCACAAATGCTATAAAATAAATGTACATTAATATTAGACCTTTCACGGTATTTACCCTTTATTTTTTTAAAGCAAAAGCACATTTCATAAATTCATTCAATAACTGAGATAAGCTACTTTGCAATATATTTTATGTTAAGTATAATGTTTATTTTAAGCAGTTTCTATACCAACCATACATACTGCTATTTTTACTATTAGAAAAAATCATAGACATTACTATAGACAAAATTTAAAGACCATTTTAACATCATTCAAAATGAACAGACTGCATTTCATAGGTCACTTATACAATATTATGAATACACATTCAAAAACCAAGATTAGAAATTTCTGAGTGGTTTCCTTTCAAATAATATCTCTAGATAAAAAAAAGGAATCTTACAAAAGGATAAATAGAAATGGACATACATAAAACGTATATTTCATATGTATGTGTGTTTCACACATACATTGTAGCGTTGGGATTAAAAATTGCCAAGTCTCTGGGCCGGGCGGTGGCGCTGGAGGTAAGGTGCCTGCCTTGCCTGCGTTAGCCTAGGATGGACCATGGTTGGATCCCCCGGTTCCCATATGGTCCCCCAAGCCAGGAGCGACTTCTGAGCACATAGCCAGGAGTAACCCTTGAGCGTCACTGGGTGTGGCCCCAAAAACAAAAAAGAAAAAACAAAAAAAAAATTGCCAAGTCTCAAAAGTCTCTAAGTGCAGTAATTATCCTTAGTAAACTGTAAGTCTATAAAATGACAATATAAAATTTACATATTTGCACAAAATAGTTGTTAAAATAGCACTACAAGACAAGAGCAATAGTACACTAGGTAGGTTGTTTGCCTTGCATGCAGCCATCCAGTGTTCGATCCCTGGAATCCCATATGGTTTCCCGAGTTTTTCATAAGTAAATTCTGAGTACATCACTGGAGTAACCCTTGAACACTGCTGCGTATGCCCTCCCAAAACCAGCATAGTACTACTATTTTAAAAAGTATAAATATAAAAATACACATATAGTACAATATTGGAAGAATACTACATATCATATAAAAATTAGTTTCAAATATAATTCTACTTAGTAAGAAAAAAGAAAACAGTAATGATGCATGTTACCATACAAATGGCATAAAGAGTAAAGGACGTTATATGTAAGTTATTTCATATTACATGATTCTGTTTAAGGAAAATGCTCAGAAAGAGATTTATTAGCTTCCTGGAACTAATAATAAGATGATAAATATTCTAAACTAGATTTTGCTGATGACTAAAGGAGAGTATGTTACAGGTATTTAAAATGGACTAGAATTCATAAATAAAATGAGTAAATTTTATGAAGTATAAATTAGAAGACTTTAAATATGTCAGAATAACTATAGTTTGGACACTCATTCCAACTTTTATAGGCAACAAGCATTCATTTAATTGAGAAGAGTGTCAAACACAGTATAAAATTTAATTTCAGAAACTTCTTTGTGCATTTTTAAAGATACTTAGTTCTTAGATTTTTAACTTACAAGATATTAATATTGAACTTTGAAAAATTACTTAGGGGGCCCGGGAGATAGCATGGAGGTAAGGTGTTTGCCTTTCATGCAAAAGATCATCGGTTCAAATCCCGGTGCCTCATATGGTCCCCCATGCCTGCCAGGAGCAATTTCTGAGCATGGAGCCAGGAGTAACCCCTGAGCATTGCTGGGTGTGATCCCCCAAAAAAATTTAGGGCAGAATATAAGTCAAAGGGTATGTAACATATTAGAAAGAAAACAATAGGTCAAACTTTATTAATATATCCTGAGGCAAATACTACTCTTTGTTTCTATTTATTTTTCTTTAACCTCAGGTCTCAAAATATTTCTACAAAATTATTCTCACTCTATGATTAGGAATTTTGGGTGAGCTGCCAGGTCATATGAATCGACTCAAATGAGTTTATTTGTGCAGCTGGTCCTATGTATTGTAACAGCCAAGTTAATTAGAAGACTATTCAGATGGACCTTTATGTAACCCGAAACATAACTGTTTGATAACAATGGGCCTGAAAGGCATTTATCATTTTCTTTAAAATAAAATTTATCAGAAGATGTAAATTATGTATGCATTAATTTGTATTGCAATAGAAAATATGAGTAAAGAAGAATAAGAATGCATTTTAAAGACTCAAATATTATGTGAAGGCTATTTTGCATAACTATATATTAAAAGTAACTCCCTGTTCACAGATGAGATGGAGATTTCCTTGCTCAAATGTATAACAATTAAGCATTAGTAAAGTCTTCCATTGTGCTATATGCTTTTTAATTTCTTATTTTAATAAAGTCATAAGGGTCCTTTTTATGGACTCGGTACATTCTAAATATACCAATCTCAGGTTCACAAAAGTCATTGAATTATCACTAAGAAAATTCTAAATCATAGTATGAAAGTTTATTTTAATTCATGCTAAATTTATTTTAATTCACGTCTTCCTATGCTCAGGCCCATATATAACAATTTTCTGTGTTATGTGACGTGAACTAAGTGAAGTAAATGAAGTGCTCCTATGTGCTCCTAAGTGAAGTGAGTTTCTTTGTAGTCTTGACTCTCATTTGGGTGAAGGATATATATTGACCCATACTATATTACAAAAGTGATGCTGAGAAGGCTAAAAACCCAAGGCCTGAAAATGTTGTTTTCATTCTCTTAGTGATTGAAAACTACTCTGCAACTCTGCAGTCAGTGGAGAATAACAAGTTATGCTGAAGGAAAACAAATGTACACCCAATACCGAGTGCAGGACATAAGACTAAAGCCACCTTAACAAGTTATGCTGAAGGAAAACAAATGTACACCCAATACCGAGTGCAGGACATAAGACTAAAGCCACCTTAACAAGTTATGCTGAAGGAAAACAAATGTACACCCAATACTGAGTACAGGACATAAGACTAAAGCCACCTTAGCATCTCAACTCTTGACAGGTCACTATATGACTGAGACAAAAGAGTATCTAGAAGAAACCAGAATAGAATCTTCCTGAATTATCAAGATGAGAGGTCGGGGGAGACAAAATAAAAATTCTCTTATACATCATTGATTTTAGGTCACCTCCTAGCCTTCACTGAGGGAGCACTGTTAAACAGCAAAAGATATTTGGGATACATAGAATTATGTCGAGTCCAATATGAGTAGCCAATGTACTAAGTCAACAAAATTATATAAATGATTATGCTACCAAAGCTATTGTCTGTGAAAATTGATGTTCTCTGAACTAGCTATTGTTGAATCAATATGTAGAATCAATTTTTATAATCCTTTTGTAAAATGCCATGCTACTTGATATGGTAAATTATGTGTTTTCAAATGTTTATGGATATCACAGTTAAAGTGTGAGGTGTAATCTAATGCTCTCTAACTCAATAAAAAATAATGACTTCTACACAAACTCTTACATGGTTGGTTTACACATAGAGGCTTTTTTTAAGGATTTAATGAAGGTGATTGTGCTGAATTTAGAATTCTCAGATGTTTAATAGTTCTACCATAATGGTTTCTCATTAAATCACTATCATGGAGGAAAATTTTGTAATATAGCTTAGATACTTGACATTAGCACATCTTCTAAATCAGAGATCCTGGAACTTATTTGGCTAATTGCTCCCTTTTCAGAAAAACATTAATCAACATCTCCATGTAATTTTCCTTTTTTAATCAAACAGAAAGCACCTCTACTTAGACCCAAGGCTATTCACACTCCCTTGAATCTTTTTAGCATCCCACAGTGGACTAAGTATCCACTCTAATAAGCACAATTTAAATAAAAAATATTTTAAACGATCAATAAATTTTGTTCTTTCCACGCAACGAAAAGGAAGAGAATATTTAAATATATAGTATACAAAAAGAGGCATTTTTTGAAATTTTAGGTCAAATTTTGTTCTTCCCTTTAATAATTCTCAGTATAAATAATCTAGTTCCTACTAAAATATAAAATCCTTGCGTTCTAATTTCTCTTTCAAGATTACCTCTCAGCTTTCAAGCATCACTCAAAAACTTTCTCCATTTTTGCCATTGAATTTCTAATAGAATCTCAAAATTAAGATGCTCAAATTTAATGTTAGTCTTTATCCTGCATTTTTCCTTCCAAATTCTTCAATATTTGGTCATGCCAAAGTAAACTTTCCTCACAATGAAAGCGCAATCCTGGCATTATCTCTGACTCACTCTTTCTTTACAACCCACATCCAAACCCTAGTAATAGTATTGTAGGGTTTGGGATATAATTCAATGGTTGAACACTTAGTTATACATGAGAGACCCTAGGCACAATGATTGGAAATGTAAAAATGATTTATTAATTATTTTATTAAAAAGCTATTTCTTTAAAGCAGAGGATGTTCTTCAATTGTCAATTATATTAGTTCATTTCAATTCGTAGTACTGTTAAATTAATAGTAAAATAGCTATTAGCTCCAAAATAGAAAAAGAACCCACAATTAACTCTCATTATTTCTAATTTTGCCTCCAATCATGTCATCTTCATTGTTTCCATAACTTGCCTCTACACTGCAATAAACATGGTCATTCCTGCCTCCACAGTAAACATACCAGTTACACAGTGAAAAGATAAGTCAGGTCATGCTATTTCTCAACTACAGTTTCTGAGTCACTATTTCACTACCAAAAGCTACTTTTCTTTGATTTGCTTACAGAAACTGCCCAGATTGGTTTCTATATTCCTACAACTTATTTCTACTTTTTATTATAATTCACTTACTGTACTTGTGTTCACATTCTTTTAGTGTAACCAACATGCCGGGAATGCATCCCTTTCAGGAACCCAGTTGCCCTACATATCTTCATAGCTACCTCATTATAATTACTGAATTATAATTCAAGAATTATTCTTGTCTTTACAAATAAAAGATAGAGATAGGTAGGCATTTTAATTGTTTAATGCTGTTTAACCTTAAAAATATGATTAGTATTTGTTTTCAATTCATTTGTGACTCGTTGTCAGAAATTACTGTAAGAATAAAGTACTTTCCTCTTCATGTTGCCATATCACTTAAAATGCTGCTAAGCACATAAAAATGATTTTATCAAAAATGATTTTAAGAATAAATGAGAGTCAACATATAAAGAGCATAGATCTCTCCTGCTCATATATAAACTATCAAATTTTTAGCTTTTTAGATAAAACTAAATTATGAAAGGAAAAGGG
The DNA here is from genome assembly GCA_004027635.1 of Crocidura indochinensis. NCBI lineage: Eukaryota > Metazoa > Chordata > Mammalia > Eulipotyphla > Soricidae > Crocidura > Crocidura indochinensis. The sequence continues at coordinate 12,941 of PVKC010006033.1, read as the reverse complement.
AAAACTAGAAAACCATTAATTGCTATATCCCTGGTATCTATAATAATTGAAAAGTTGAGATACTCTTTTCTAAAACAAAAAGGCTGGGGCTGGAGAAATAGCACAGCAGTGTTTGCTTGCAAGCAGCCAACCCAGGACCCAAAGGTGGTTGGTTCGAATCCCAGCGTCCCATATGGTCCCCCCTGCCTGCCAGGAGCTATTTCTGAGCAGATAACCAGGAGTAACCCCTGAGTGTCGCGGCTGTGCCCCCCAAAAAAAATTAAAAATAAAACAAAAAGGCTATAGTGCTCAATAAATTTTCTGACTTTCCACCATACTTTAATCAATATTACTCAAAATATTCAAATACAATAAAAAATTAGGCTTTACTCTAACAAATAATTAGTATTTATAAACCCTGCATTTGCTTCAGTCGGCAATAGTTAAATATGGTAAGTGTCAAATCTAGAGTTTTGAAATCCATTGGCACAATTGTTAAAATCCTGTTTGTATATTATTTAAGGTAAATTACTTGAAAATTTTTCATTTGATGCTATCAAATAAATATCTAAATATATAAGACATTTAATCTCATATCTATACTTTCTATACCATTAACACTTTTTAAAATTGAAATTCTAAATTAAATATATTGCATTTCTTTATTCAAATGCTTTTTTATAAAATGCTTTCATGTCACTGTTAGGAAATGTCACATACTCAATGCTAAGTTCAGTTAAACAGAATAAATATGGAATTGTTTTAAAAACTCTAGCTTCTGAGATGTCTTGCTATATTTCAGGAGGAAAAATTACTCTTGGGACCAGAAAGATAGTAGAAGTGCTCTGGATAACCATAATTCAAACCCTACCATGGCATAATTTCTTGAGCACCACTCCCTTAGCCCTGGATGCCCTGAATACCTCCAGTACAACCTTAGAGGACCCACCAAGGAAATCCCAGGCACCGGAGAGTGATCAGTTCTTTATTGCTCAGTGCTCACACTGGGCCACAGATACATTTGAAGAGTTAATAGAAGTAAACTGGGGTCTCCTAAGCATTCCTTGGGAAGCCTTCCCCAAATTACTCTCAGTGCTAGATATTTGTCTATAATAACCCTAGGTTTTGGATGCTTGTTACTTTCATATTGACCTCTGCTTCAATTTCTGTTTTGTATTTTAGTACAGAATCACATTCCTAGAAGGTCCAAGTGGTTTAGAAAATAATCTTACAGCAACTTGTACTTGTAGGTTTCATTGTAAACTTAGAATATTTATACATGAAAGTGAAAATGAGACTTTAAAAGTACCTCACTGACTCATAAAATTAAACTTAAAACTCCATTTGACAATTACTTATGACATCCTTCCACTCTGCAGAAGTACAATTATATGAATGGAAAAGTTGAAATAAAGAAAGCAATTATACTATGATGATTCACATTAACGGACATGACATCATTTCCTGATCATAACATATGGAATGTCTATTAGGGATAAAAAGAACGTTGAATACTAATTTCTTGTATAAAATTTTTGTTATAAGCAAAGCAACTTCAATACTATGGATATAAAGATATAAAGTGTTAAGTCAATGTTAATGCTTAGCCATTAGAACTAAATATATTTTCAGACTGTTTTTTATAATCAATATATCCAAACAACAATTGTTTCTTTGATGAAGGAAAATGAAAATTGTGGCTTTAAGATAGGCTAATAAGATATTTACTAATTTAATATAGATTGTATTTTCTTTCATGCACAATTATCTTTAGAATCATTAGTGCACAAAAATGCCTCCTTTTCTTCAAGATAATAGATGAATTTTAATTCATTGCAATTTGTGTTTATATTCAGATGTCATTTAGTTTATCTGGTAAATTAAATCCAAGAACATGCTCAAATATAATACACTCATAATCAACATGTTATATTTTCCTAAATATTTAAGAAAAATTTTAGTTAAAGATCAAGTTCAAGTTGAAACATTTAAATTATACCTTGAATAGAGTAGGAGAAAAAATAATCCAATAGTTTTTCAAAAATCATTAGTTGGAAATGTATAGTTATCTTTGTTATTTGTAAACAAATTTAATATTGCATTGTGACTGACAGTCACATTTGCAAATGTTTGCAATGTGCCCATAGAACAAAAATAATAGGATATAACAAGGAAACATTCTTTCGAGAAGAAATGCCTCCTATCAACTCTAGTCTTTTATCGCTGACCAATCCATATTATTCCATCTTCAAAGGTGGATATCCCAAAGCTCCTGATGACATCAAGAAAAATGGGAGCTCCAGTAACTATAAGCAAAGAATTTCAAAAACTGCTTTAGTTCTGAAAGCTGGGTTTGTCAAACTCTGAGGGCACTAAGACCAAGATCCCAGTAAGTTTCCTCCCTAAAGTGAAAAGATGATTTTGGATTTACGACTTGGGTGTGATTACTATAAATTAAACGTCAGCAACTTTAGCAGAGAAAATCAGGCTGAGCCTCTACCTGATCTCTCCACTGTGAGATCAGGGATCAGTAGCTGATCAAAACCAATCGCTCTGTCAGCAGAGCAGAAATCCAAGCTAGGCAAGTAAGATCCAGATTACCAGCAAGTTCGTGATGAAATTGAGAAGTATTCATGGTCCAGACCAAGATGGGAAATTGGGACTAGATCTAAGCCTCAGTGCTGTCAGTATATTTGCTTTGTTTGTGGGGAAGTGACTGCAATCCTTCCCTGCACCTCCAGAACTAACCTTCAGGAAGGAACATGTACCCGGGTCACAGTTCAGTAAGTCGAGAACCAGCACAGAAATCCTAGTGAAGATCATCACCACAGTCATCCAGAGGCAGCAGGAAACCATGGCTGAGTCTAGAAGGATCTAGAAAGCCAGGTGTGGATCCAAAACAGGTGTGGATATAGAGGAACAGTATATGTCCATATGCAGAGAGCCAGTCATATTTGTAAGGTAGAATAACAGTCATAGATGTGAATTAGTAGAAAAGGGACAGTCATTTATGTAGATATGGAGAAGATAGATGGTTATATATGTTAATACAGAGAAAAGGGCCTGTAACTTAAGCTAAGATGCCCCATTAGATGTAGAGATTGAAACATAACAACAGCCAAATATAGCTTTCTTCTTTTTCACTCCCACTGGAAATAAAGAAAAATAACAGAAAGGGGGAGCTGCAGCAATAATACTTAGGTAGCAAGTTTGCATTGCACATGGCCAACCTGGGTTCAACTATTGGTATACCACGTAGTTCATAACCCAGCAAAGAGTAATTCCTGAGTACATACCCAGTAGTAACCCCATATTACTGCCATATGTGGCCTCAAAACAAGACAAATGGAAAGAAAAACAAAACAAAACAGAACTTCAAATCTAAATCATAATAACTCTTATTAGAAAATTAAAGCAGAATACTGAAACAATTAGATCTAGCACTAGAATAAATAAGGAAATTGCTCATACTTATGATCAATATAAGGTTACAATAAAGTTATAAACAAGATAGAAACATACATACAAAGAATGCCAGGGATATAACAGAGGAACTCACATATGTAACATATTATACTTGTAAATCACACTCCCAACATTTAATGCTACATATACTGACATTATAAGAGACAATACATTTATAATAACTATTCTGAGAAACTAAATCAGATACACCAAATGTACAATAACACACTTAAACTGAAATGAAATAAGAAAATGAAGGATAAGAGTTCTCCAAAAATTAAGTTACAAGAGTATCCCAGAAATTACCGATTATAAAAACCAATGACATGAAACCTTCACAAAAAGTGTAGCTAATAGTATCAATATTACTAAAGGAAGAACAAGTGAAAATAAAGAAGATAAAATTTTAGTAATGACTAATGTGAAAAAGAGAAAAAATAAATTAGGGAAAATGAAAGAACCTCAAGAGAATTGTTAGACTCCATTAGAAGAGGAAACACAAAACTAATGGTTCTACCAGAGGTAAAGAGAGAGCATGGAGCAAAGTGCTTATTCAAGACATAATAATCGAGAACTTTTCTAACTGAAGAAAAGAACTAACCTTAGAAATCTAGGAAACATATAAGGTACCGACAATTCTAAATGCAATATACATACATATATATCTATATATATATATATATGTGTGTGTGTTTATATTCAATAATTTACTATTATAAGATTATTGAAAGTTACTTTGAGATGCAGAACTTTCTCAGCTTAATATATTTCAATATATTTATCTCTGCTTCCACTTCTTTGGTGGGTGCTGTTTTCTCCTTAAAGATGCTTTCAGTCTCAATGTCATGGTGTGTTATACCAACATGTTGTTCTATATACCTTATGGTTTTAGGAATGATATCAAGCCTTTTAATCCATTTGGATTTTAACTTCATACATGTTATTATCTGGGGGTCTGAGTTCATTTTTTTGTAAATGACTAACCAGTTGTGACAACACCACTTGTTGAAGAGGTTTTCCTTGCTCCATTTAAGATTTTTTGCCTATTTTTCAAAAATTAGGCAATTGTATGTCTTGGGAACATTCTCTGAGTACTCAAGCCTGTTTTACTGATCTGAGGATCTGTGTTTATTCCAACTATGCTGTTTTTATAAATATTGCTTTGTAGTTCAGTTCAAAATCAGGGAAAGCAAGGACTCCCATATTTCTTTTCCCAAAGACTGCTTTAGCTATTCACGTGTGTTTATCTTTCCAATGGATTTCAGAAGTGTTTGATCTACTTCTTTGAGTAATATGATGGGTATCTTTAGGGGGATTGCATTAAATCTGCACAATGCTTTGGGGAGTATTGTCATTTTAATGATGTTAATCCTGTCAATTCATGAGCAGTGCCCAGGATACAAAAACCATCCACTGAGTGGGAGAAACTATTCACCCAATATAATCAGATAAAGGACTAATCTCCAAAATATACAAGGTATTGACAGACTTTGCAAGAAAAAGAATCGAATCCCATCACAAAAATGAGGAGAAGAAATGGAGACTTCCTCAAAGAAGAAATACAAATGGCCAAAAGACACATGAAAAAAATGCTTGACATCACTAGTCATCAGGGAGATGCAAGTCAAAACAACCATGAGATACCACTTCACACCACGGAGATTGGTGCACATCACAAAGAATGAGAACAAGCAGTGCTGGTGGGGATGTGGAGAGATAGGAACTCATATCACTGCTGGTGGAAATGTCTTCTAATCCAACCTATATGGAAAGTGATATGGAGATTTCTCCAAAAACTGTAAATTGAGCTCCCATATGATCCAGCTATACCACTCCTAGGGATGTACCCTAGCAACAAAAAAATTACAATACAAAAATCACTTCCTTACAACTATATTCATTGCAGACTATTTACAATAGCCAGACTCTAGAAAAAAACAAGATGTCCTTAAACAGATGATTGTCTAAACAAACTGTGTTACATATACATAATGGAATATTAAGCAGTCATCAGAAAAAAACGAAGTCATGAAATTTTCCTATACATGGATGTGCATGGAATCTATTATGCTAAGTGAAATAATTAGAGGGAGCGAAATAGACACAGAATAGTCTCACTCATCTATGGGTTTTAAGAAAAAATAAAAGACATTTTTGCAATCTTTTTTAGAGACAAAATAGAAGAGGGCTGGAATGAAGCTCACCACAAAGAGTGGTGAGTGCAGTTAGAGAAATAACTACACTGTCAATTATCATAACAATGTGAATGAATGAAGGAAGTAGAAAGCCTTCTCAGGTACAGGTGGGGGTGGGGGTGGTGAGCAGGGAAATTTGAGACATTGGTGATGGGAATGTTGCACTGGTGAAGGGAGGTGTTCTTTACATGACTGAAACCCAACTACAATTATATTTGTAATGAAGGTGTTTAAATAAAGATATTTAAAAAATAAATGGGCTGGAGAGATAGCATGGAGGTAGAGCATTTGCCTGCAGGCAGAAGGATGGTGGTTCAAGTCCCGGCATTCCATATGGTTTACAGAGACTGCCAAGAGCAATTTCTGAGTGTGGAGCCAGGAGTAAATCCTGAGCGTTGCGGGTGTTACCCAAAAACCAAAACAAACAAACAAAAATAAAATAAAAAAATTATTGAAAGTTAATGTAAAGAAAAATCATAAAGATATCTAGGAAAAGGGCCACAGAGATAGCACAGCGGCGTTTGCCTTTAAGCAGCTGATCCAGGACCACAGGTGGTGGGTTCGAATCCTGGTGTCCTATATGGTCCTCTGTGCCTGCCAGGGGCTATTTCTCAGCAGATAGCCAGGAGTAACCCCTGAGAACTGCCTGGTGTGGCCCAACTCCCTCCCCCCCCCAAAAAAATGATATCTAGGAAAAATTTTTGTAATCTACAATGGCATCCCAATTTGGGTAATCATTAAATTTGTAGCAGAAACAACAAAACTAGGAGGTAAGGGAATAATATATTTGCAGTTCTTAGGGGTTAAAAACTTCCAGTCAATAATACTTTGTATTTTTAGGTTTTTTTTTTATCTTGAGCCCCATCAGCTAATAATAATTTAACATGCAAAATTATTATTCAAATAAAATTAAAAAAAAAAGCTAATGGAATTTTCCACCACCATAAAAGCAGTGTAAAGAACTTTGAGATAAAATCTTTAAAATAAAAAAACTAGGGGCCCGGGAGATAGCATGGAGGTAAGGCATTTGCCTTTCATGCAAAAGGTCATTGGTTCGAATCCTGGTGCCTTATATGGTCCCCCATGCCTGCCAGGAGCAATTTCTGAGTATGGAGCCAGGAGTAACCCCTAAGCACTGCCAGGTGTGACCCAAAAAGATTAAAAAAAAAATTAAAAAAAATAAATAAAAAAATTAAAAAAAACTAGAAAAAGAAAAAGAATAAAACTTTGACTATGATGCAAATAACAATACAGAATCAGACACATAAATAAGATTGAGATGGCAAATAACACTAATATGAAGATCAAAGAGATGCATAGATTGTATTTTACAAAATCTTTACTTTTCATTTGAGAAATTTATAAACACAACTCACAAGGAAATAGAGAATAACAAGGCAATTAGTAAAGCAATGGCATTTCACCTTGCTATGGATTTGCTAACCAAGTTATTAAGTATGAAAAATGATTCTTGAATTAATAAGTCAAATTTTGTCAAATCCTTTCTTGATCTTGCAAGTTTCAAGTGCATTAAAACTAGAAATATGGGCAATCCTGGAGGACTCCAGAAAGAAAAGTTTGGCAATTGTCAAAACCAACCCATCTCTTAGCTAAGCACAGTCCTGCTGATAGGAGTTGACCTTTGGAAGGTTCACTGTTGTCATTTCCAGAAACTAACAGCTATTTCCTGGTCATAGTAAGGCTTAAAAAAAAAAAAAAGTAAGAAAGTTAAAGATCAAAGATCAAGCACTATTTCTATGCCAGAATGTCAGTATCAGGTTGCTGACTTATTTAAATACCTAACATTTGTTACTAAAATTACTTGAATGAAGATATTTCACTTGTAATTTTTGAAATGACTTAATCTATATGACTTAACTCATAGCTTGATTATTATAATTTAATATTTTCAGGTGTAAAATTTAATTTTAAAATAGATTTTAATTTTACTTTAAGATATTAAATACCACCAATGTTATTCAGGAGGTATTTATTTCTCGAAACTTGTAAATTTTACATATTATATAGCTTTAATAAGTTTTTATAAATAACTGTACTCTAGGAAACAACCAATGCTGTGCAAACATTTATATTTTTGCATAATTATAGTCAATATGTTAATAAACTTAAACTGAATTCTCAAAACAGACTTATAGTCATTCCTTACTTAGTGCAACTTAGTTTTATATGAATATTCATTTATAGATGCCTATTTTAAAGTCATTGCTACAGAATAAAAATGCTTAAAGAATTTTATAGCACAGCACATTAGCAAATTTTGCTAAATTAAAGTAGGTATCCAAGAAAACCATGCAAAAACCTTGCAGTTTCTTTCAACCTTGATAAAAGGCGGTCAGGTTAAGAGAAAAAGTCAGAGAAAGAAGAGCAAATATAAAGTGATTTCATTCATCTATGGAATAGAGAGGGACAAACCACTGGCCTTGCACTACAAAACAAATTAACAAACAGTGGTTAAGTGTGGTAGGAATAAAAATTATATCAGAGAGGAGAAAAACGGTGGTAAAGTTTCACAAGCAATTTAATGGTGGTAGAGTATAGCAATGTGTGTACAAAAATACTATAAGCTTAATAGTACTGTCTCCATGTTATCTAAAATATGATTAAAAATAAATAAAATGTAGAATACAGCACCAGTGGCATAAGCCAAATATAATAGGATCTTAGCAGTCACTTATTAAAGTGATCTTGGTCTGTGTTTCTCTGCTTCTACCAGCACATGGTTCTTAAAAAAATCTATTTGGCAATAAAGATTAAGTATATAGTATTCTGCAACAAAATATATAGAGAGACATTTTGTGGGATATTTTATCTAGCACAGGAATTGTACTCTCAAAGTGTAAAATCACCCCACACACCATATCTCCCAGCCTGGGTGAATGATTCTAAATCAAGGTCATGGATAAAATAATCCAAATGATGCTGAAGGTGAAACACATGTAATCTGGCAGCCTTTTACCTACTACCTACCAGATTTTATTGAGGATAGACATCACTCTAAGGTGGTCTGATACTGATCCTGTTTACATATAAGATAATGTAAGCCCAAGTTTACATATAAGACAATATTTGTTTTGGGTGAAAACAAGTTGTAAACAGATACAAAAAAAACTAGGAATGATCTTTGTTTGGGGTAAAATAAGGTGTAAGCCAGCACAAAGAGTTCATATTCAGTAGGAAAACACAGTTTGAAATAATTTCTATTTGATTAACCAAACCTATATTACAAACATTTTAGTTTTGACAAAGTATCTCAAATACTAGAGATTCATTGACTAAAATATAAAATTATTATCTCACAGTGTATGTTTTGAGTATTTTAGAATTACAGTTTAAATGAAAGATGAAATGATTTGGATGACTTTTTATCTTTGTGATCTGAATTATATTGTGTCAGTTTACCTGCTCCTAGAAAGAACTGAGGAACTTTAAAGCTTTGTTTTGCTTCTTGTTGGAGATCAGTTCAAGCAATTTTCAAATGCAAAAAAATTAAAGTGCTCTATCTCTATCCTTTATCTCAACTAGATACTGCTTTAAAGACAGAAAATACTAATTTGGCATGACCTAGCATGCATTACATTCATAGATGTCCAAACATCATAGGCCTCACTCATGATTCTTTGGTCTTTATTGACTTTCTACAAAGCTGTACTTCAAGTATTTTTGACCAAGCACAGTTTAAAAATGCCCACTCTCAGAAGACCTAATGATTATTAGAGAAGAAGCTACCTTGGTCTGAATATAAAGAAGTTAAGAGAATAGGTCATATTTTCTTTTCTTTTTTTTGGGGGGGGGGTCACACCCGGCAGTGCTCAGGGGTTACTCCTAGCTCCATGCTCAGAAATTGCTCTTGGCAGGCACAGGGGACCATATGGGGCACCGGGATTCGAAACCAATGACCTTTTGCATGAAAGGCAAACGCCTTACCTCCATGCTATCTCCTGGGCCCCATGTTTTCTTTTCTAAGCATACTATTTTTTGAAGCATGGTTCACCAAATTCACCAAACATATAGAAATGAGAATATCAAGTTTTATTTAAAAAAACTAAGATTAATTTTAATCTGTTAACTGACATACTGTAACTACTAGTAAAGATAAATTACAAAAAACTAACCACCAATGTAAAAAACGATACACAAATTAGGTAAAATAGGATTTTGACCCATTTTGTAATAAATACACAGTGCAGTTAATGTTTAGTAATACTGAGGGTAAAAACACTTTAATACAAGTATTGATTCTTTAGTTTAATTTTAACTAATATACCTCCATTCAAAAAACTACCACCTTGAGTTATATTTTTTTAATTCTGCTTTTTTCCCATTTCACTAAATTAATTAAAAAAGGTTCAACAAGGTAAGAGAGATAGAAAATGTGCTTGCTTCGGCAGCAATATAATAAGATAAGAGATAGAAAATATCTAAATCAGTGCCAGAGAAATAATACAGTGGGTATCCTATCAAGTAGCCAACCAGGCTTTAATCTTTGAAATATTTTATGATCCCGTAAGCCTGCTAGGAGTTATTTCTGAGTGCAGTGACAAGAGTAACCCTTGAGCACATCCAGATGTGGCCCACAAATTTAAAAAAAAAGAAATGTAATAGAATTAGCTAATCCTAAAACATAAATGCTTTTTCTCACATTATACAATTCATTTGAATAAATTCCATTTTTGTCCACTTAATAAAGTTACACTGGGACCATACGTAAAGAACAGCAGTTGGGTATTTTTCTTGCACATGGGATGGACCAGGGTTTTATCCTCAGCATCCCATATGGTTCCCACAGGCTGCCAGGAGTGATTTATAAGGTCAAAGCCAGGATCAAGCCCTGAAAGCCACCAAAACAGAAACAACAACAACGAGAAGAAAGTTACACTGATATCATAGTTTAATATATTTCATATTATATATATTATTATTTTATATTATATTTCTTTTCTTTCTTTTTGGACCATACCCAGCATTGCTGTGTGGTTACTACTGTATCTACGCTCAGAAATCGCTCCTGGCAGACTTAGAAGTCCATATGGGATGCAGGAGATTGCTCCCAGGTCAGTCCAGGATTGGTCGTGTGCAAGGCAAATGCCATCCCACTGTGGTATTGCTCCAGCCCTGTATTTCTTATGTTATTATCATTAATTACTTAAACACAACACTTTATAAATGACTTAGACTCAGCAGCCTATGGGCCATTTCTATAATAATGTATGCAAATGTATTCAGCTATTTGTCTAGTAGAGTTAATGGACTAAACAATCGTATAGTGCTTTGTTTTGCTTGTATGCCTCAGGTTATATATTGTACTGTGATAAATTCATATTCATACAAAATAATTTTAATAAGTAGACATCAAGTCTCAATGTAAATGTGTTTCCCACTATAATTTGTGAGGAGCATAGATTAATAAGCAATAGGATGATAGACTATATTAGAATAAGTTAACTTGTAAATAGAGTGATTAATTGAGATAAATAACAACAATGGAGTTGATTAATTAACAATTAGAATAAATTAAACCATGAACAAAACTATGGAAACTTTCATAACGGTCAAAGGTAATAACATGGAATTGTCGAGAACCAAATACTATATAGGGGCTGGAGAGATACACAGTGGTAGGGGATTTGTCTTGTATGCAGGCAAACCAGGACATACAATGGTTTGAATTCCAGCATCCTATATAGTCTCCCATGCTTGCCAGAGGCAATTTCTTAGCGTCAGTAATAACCCCTGAGTGCCGCCGGGTGTAACTCAACCCTCCCCCTAAAAAATATTATCATAAATTTGTTTATTAAATGTTCATTTTTAGGGGCTGGAGCAGAGGCTTAAGTAGTAAGGCATCTGCCTTGCCTGCACTAGCCTAGGACTGACCACAGTTCTATCCCCAGGTGTCCCATATGGACCCCCAAGCCAGGAGCGATTTAATCATCTATATTTCTTTTAAGCCGAAAATGTTTTGTATTTATTAACACTTGATCTCCTGAAAACTTTTAAAGCTTTTCCTCTCTTGAAGCTTCAGTTAAAATAACTGTAATAATATTTTTATTCTGTTGAACTTTGAAAGCATTTTTATTATATTTATTAGTTAACCTACTTTAAAACTGTTCCAGTTTAAAGTGCAATACTATGTACATTTTTTTTAACTTGGGGAACAACAGAATTAAAAAAAATGTGTAACTGCATTTGGGGGTGGTGGGCCATACCCAGTGATGCTCAGGGGTTACTTCTGGTCATGAGCTCAGAAATCGCTTCTGGCTTGGGGGACAATAAGGGACACCGGGAGATGGAACCACAGTCTGTCCTAGGCTAGTGCCAGCAAGGCAGACCTTTACCCCTTGCACCACTGCACTGGCCCCTTGATGGAACTGAGAGTCTAATACAATAATTAAAAGTGATATCTGATAAACATCTCTTATAAAAATATGGAAAAGGGAATTCTGTCACTACCATTTTATCCCAGCCCAGTATTCTGATTTCCCATAATGAAATTTAATTCCAGATGGGTCAGGTGTCAATAAAAATGTGACAATATTTAAGACACGGGAAAAAGAAACATAGCTGAATCTAAGACTTGATTCTTCAGAGAAGCAAAAATAAAGCACTGTAGGGAGGAAAAGAGTTACTGTGGGAGCCGGGAGGTGGCGCAGGAGGTAAGGTGCCTGCTGCCTTGCCTAGGACGGACCACGGTTCGATCCCCCGGTTCCATATGGTCCCCCGTGCCTGCCAGGAGCGACTTCTGAGCGCATAGCCAGGAGTAACCCCTGAGCGTCACTGGGTGTGGCCCAAAAACCAAAAAAAAAAAAAAAAAAAGTTACTGTGATAACGGAACAGATTTCCCAAGCACAGGAGAAATCAGAGATGTGAGTTGAGAACAGAAACAATGGAAAAATCTTCAGCTTGATCAGGAACAGAGGAGCACACTAAGGAGCTCTGTGTTCACAAACCATGTCAAACAAAAAAACTTGAACAAATATTAAGCAATTAAGCAAGTGGTGATGTATCCATATTTACATTTCATATCTCCCACCTTGTCGTGAGATGATGGCTTACAAAGGAGTCAGTCTTGTGGGAGGTAAACTAGTTCAAGAATTCTGGCACTGATGGAATTAGGGTAGTTGAGATGAGTGAGGTGTTTTATATCACCTAGCAAAATCCCCAGCAAAACTAAACAAAGCCAAATAATAATTTAAAAAAAAAAAAAAACAGGCTTCACTTATGTGCCTATTTCATGGACCCGACAGGGGGAGACCTTCCTGCTAGCACAGTCCACTGAGAAAAACC
>PVKC010006032.1:0-31930 GCA_004027635.1 Crocidura indochinensis | reverse complement strand
CACTCAGGGGTTACTCCTGGCTATATGCTCAGAAGTCGCTCCTGGTTTGGGGGACCATATGGGAACTGGGGAATCGAACCGAGGCTAGTGCAGGCAGGCAAGGCAGGCACCTTACCTCCAGCACCACCATCCGGCCCCCAGCATCTTATATTCTTTAAAAAAAAAACATACTCCTTTAACTTAAAGAGCACATATCATATTGTTAAAAAAGTTGGTCATAATACATTTGAAGTTTATTAGGCATCTTATATTCTTTTTCTAACCAGTCAAAATTGCAGATATTTGTGTTGGGTTTGGTGTGCTTTTTTTTTTTGAGATTTTTTTTGGGGGGGTTTCTATAATGCTTAACTATCTTCAAAAGTGATTCCAAGTTTCTCATGAACTGTAAAGTAAAAGGTTTGTTCTGAGACCAGTTGGATGGTAGCATTATATGTATTTGTTGAATAGGGTTAAATTGGGTTCTTTACTGCTTCAAGCATTGCTAAATAGTCTTAAAATTCTCCAGAGAATCCCAATAGTGACAGCTGAGTTCTCCCTGTGATAGCATGAAGGAATAAAGCAAGTATTTTTCATTGCAGAGTTCAACTAGGCTGGGTCTCTAGAAAACAGTGAGTATATTTTTAACATTAAATTTTGTGGTCTTAAGGTGGAGCATTAAGGGAAATTTCCAGTTTGCCCCAAATCTCATCACTTCCTACTACTTTCCATCAGTCAATTTGCACATAAATATCACAGGCCTTCCAGAGTAAATGATTTACTTTCAAGACCTCAATTTGCAACTTTATTCCCCCAAGTTTATTGTTTCTATTTTTCTATCATCTTAGTGAGGTTTAAGAAATTTATTTTCAAGAAGTGTAAATGAATGATATGTTGTCCATGCCTTGTGCATCTAAAACCATCCCTCTGTTTCTCTCACACAATCAAGTAACGTGACTGTGTGTAAAATCGAGTTGTAGAAGGTGTCCCTTAAAGATGTTGCTAAAAACAATATCGTCCCATTGTTCTATATTAGTTGCTTGATAGTGTTAGAAGGTTGTGTTTTGTTTGGAACTTCTAAAATTCATTCACAAATGACTTTTTATCTATTAGGGAAAAGACTTTTCATTGATACCTCTATTTTTTGCTTTGTTTGGGGGCAGCATCCAGAGTGATCAGGACTTAACTAGTTCTGAGCTCAGGGGTTACTTCTGGTGGGGTTCATGAGATCTTAACAGTGCCAGGAATCAAACCTGGGTCTGCTGCATGCAAGGCAAGTGCCTTACCCTCTGCACTCCACAGTTGCTTCCTACTGGATGATTCCTTGGCAATCCTGTATTTCTGAGATGTTATTTTGATCTCTACCCTTTATTGCTTCAGGCCTTCATACTTTATTATTTACAAATCAGCATTTATTTACCTGAAATTCCTAGTAATGGGGCTGTAGGTTTAGCTCTGTACCAGTGATTTTGTTCCTGAGAGTCAATGCTATTACTCTTTACAAAAAATTCTGTGTCCTGAAATATAATCTTTTTTTTTCACTATTTGTGTCTGTTCTGTTTCTCCTACATGTTACCTATCTTTGTCTGCTGTTTTATTTTCTGTTCTATTACAAATGTGCTATTTACATTTTACTTGCATTTTTTTATGAAAGGTTGCTATCACATCAGTAGGTTCTCCTCATAACTCAGAATTTTCTTCTTACTTTGTAATAGTTTGCATGAAGAGCAAAGAATTTATAGTTTGTGTAGGGTTAGTGACAAAAGCCCCAAGTGTGTATGTACACATACATACACATATGATCACAAAAGCAAGTCTATTTGCAAACATGCCATTACCGTTATACTAAATTGGTAATGTGGGCTTGGTTAAACTGTCTTACCTTCAACGTAAATGAAAATGATTTGTCACTTTATTACCCACCGAGACCATCTAAAGAGAGATGGAGAATAAAATAGCAAGAATCTGTATGGAGTCATTAGTATTTGTGGACAAAGCTGGGAAGCAGAAGGGGTGAGATAAGTTGATCCCTTTTTATAACAGTTGAGATCATTGCTCTTCTACAATTAGCAAGATGAATTGATGTTTTCAATTTCTTGAAGGAGAGAGTTTTTGTTGTTAACAAGTCTTGACATGAGGGTTTTGAAATATCTCAGGAGTATGAAAGAAACATTGGAGAAATAGTAAAGAGAGAGGCACCAGTGGAAAAGTAAAGCGAAGACAAGCAATCTATCAGATAAATTGCTCTCACTCATTTAAAGCCGAATATCCCTGAAGATACTTGGGGGCATCAGATCGTGAACCTCAAGCTTCCTTAAAATACATTTTCCTATGAGTTATGTGGATAACAGAAAGATTGTTTGAATAGCTTTTATTAATTATATACAAAGAATATTTGAACAACCCCTGGAGTTTGGCTGATTATTTCCTTTCTTTTCTTTTATTTATTTATTTTTTGTTTTTTTTTGGGGGGGGTCACACCCGGCAGTACTCAGGGGTTACTTCTGACTCCATGCTTAGAAATTACTCCTGGCAGGCACGGGGGACCATATGGGGCACCGGGATTCAAACCGATGACCTTTTGCATGAAAGGCAAACACCTTACCTCCATGTTATCTCCCGGGCCCCTTGCTGATTATTTCTGCCTGCTGTTTTGACATCTACAATCTACATACAAGAGTTTACAATATCAAGAAATCATTACTTTTCTCCACCTGTGATCTTCATCTATGTTTTAGAGAGGAACTAGGCTGAATGATTTTAGTTTTAGTGAAAGCTCTTTCTTTCACGTCAAAAGTCACGTAATCACACATACTTCCCTCCTCAGATTGACTCATTTATTTTCCTGCTAATAAAACATGATCCTTGGAGTCCATTGTGAACTGAGATCGACATTGGTATACGATTGTGTCTTTATGGCATTAATCATAAGCACAGGATATGAAAACAGTATTGCAAATAAAAGTAATTAAGCCCTGTTTAAAAAGATGTCTTCTTTCAATAGGTATCTCATGTATCATATAGTCCACAATAACTCACTGTTTTAATTTGATTTCATTATCAAAATATTACTCATAGACTGGAAGAGGAAACAATTCCTATGGCAGCACTCTATTAAGAGAGCAGGTTTTCAACAGTGTGTCACAGAGTAATGAAAGTTTATCATTATGTCTTTTTCATCAGCACTGGCAATGTTTCCAAATGACATGGTATGAAATAACCCCAAAAGACAGTTTTGGTTTGTCAATTATGTTGTTGGTGATCATATACAACTTATATAATTTACACACACACATTCACACACCTGCTTCTGGGGAAAACGTCCATTAGATCCATTAGATATATGAGTACAGGTGAGGGTTCTAAGTGAGTTAGAGAATATGTTAATGGTAAAAGCTTCATTATAGAAGAAGGGGAGATAATGTGGGAAGAAATTAATGTCAGAATGTGCACAGCTTTAAATAGATACATATTTCTGCAAACCACAGTTATCTATGCATCTCCTGAGAAGACACATTCTAAATGTTTTCTATTCTGTTCCATTCAAGCATGAAGTGTGGGATGATTCGGAGGTGAAGGAATAAGATAGAAGCAAAATCTAAAACGTTTCTGCAGTAATCAAGGGATAAAGTAGGACCTAAGAGTAGCAATGTTTCTACAGACTTAGGGCAGGTTTTAATGAAGACATAACCAGGACTCAGGAATAATTACACCATACTCAGAGAAAAACATTTGGAGTTGGGAAAGAGAGAGTGAGGAATGAGGAAAAAAAAGAGTAACAATAAACCATAGAGAAGGAACTTTTCCTTCTAGATGCTTCTCAGAAAAGTTGAATTATATCATCTGGAAATTTGTAAGCATATTACTGTATGATTTATTTCACCCTGTAGGATCTTTTGACAGGGACTTTATGAATGTGAATTTCACAAAGTACAAAGGATTCAATGGTTAAAAAAAAGAACAATTATTCCTGTCACATTATTATCTTTATTGTTCACTGTCTTTGATAAAACAACATTGTTATTGATAAGGTAATTTTAGGGGTACTTCTATTTTTGAGATTCTCATTTGTTTCCAGTGTAAATTAAGAGCATGATGCAAATTAGGTGTCAGAAAAAAAACAATAGCTTTCTGAGACATTCTCAAATCATATTATACAGTCACAATGATAAAGAACTTTAAGTACAGGATAAATCACTTATTAGACATTGAACTAAGCTTAGATTTCAAAAAACAAGAATTACTCTTTTGGGTGAGCTATTTAAAATTCTGGGCATCCTACCATGATAATTAGAATTGATTCATAATACATTAATAACCCCCTGCTGAAAAGCAGGGCTATATTTTAAGACAAGTGTTATTATTCACCTATTATTTAGGATTGTTATTATGAACTGACATCCTTAACTAGTTATAACTAAAATATAGTTAAATACCAAAGAGCTATGCTTCTCTCTTTAAAAGCTAATCATGAAAATTACCATTCATTTCTTGTAAACATAATGCCTAGATACTCTTCATTAGGTTAGATTTCCATGGGAAATAATGTTTAAATGATTGAAAGTTTATCATTATGTTCCTCGATTTGGTAAATTCCTGGAAGAATTAAGGTATTTATTTATTTATTTATTTATTTATTTATTTATTTATTTATTTATTTATTTAGTTTTTTTTGACCACACCTAGCGGTGCTCAGAGATTACTCCTGGCTATCTGCTCAGAAATAGCTCCTGGCAGGCACAGGGGACCATATGGGACACCGGGATTCGAACCAACCACCTTTGGTCCTGGATCGGCTGCTTGCAAGGCAAACGCCGCTGTGCTATCTCTCCAGGCCCTAGGTAGCTTTTTGTTATCTGTACTATTTTTGCTCAAGTGTATACTTGGATAAAAGTATTTTATTTTGCTTTTCTATACCTTAACATAAGCTATCTTGTCTCTTACTTCTGGAATCACTTTAAAAATTATTTTTATTTGTGAAGACTCTATTGCAGGAGAAATGTTTATGGAAGAGTGTTTTGAACCTTGATATTATATGCTGCTCAAAGTTAGACATTGCTTACCTTTAGGGGAATGACATGGTTTGGGGGGATACAGAAAAATATTTCTAAGAAAAGATTCGTATGGAAAGTTCTATTTCTCCATGAGAAAAATCTGAAGCTTCACTCTCCTTCACTTAAAGTTCACCCAGAACCAGATTAATCTGGAGATTGAACTAAAATATTATTTTAATAGTAATTATATTTAGAGCAAACAACAGTGTTCAAACTTTTGGAATTACTTTTATAGAAGAATTTTTCTTTTGAAAAGAGAATCACGATATATTATCCTATCAGGCACGTATGATAAAAAGTTATCATTTTATTTTCTTTGTTTTTCTGTTTAGTTTCTTTAAAAAAGAAACTATGTATGTATGTAATATAAATGTGTTGGGTTTTGAGGCAACTTTTAAACCTGTGGTTTTATGTATTTTAATTCATATATTTTAAGTTTTGTATATATTATATTTTTGACATTTATATATGTCAAAATGTTTTTATTATTTAGTTAAAACTTTTCTTGAAGATAATCAATTTGTATTAAATGTAATACAAGTAAATGTAGTAAAATGATTTATTTTGTGAGTTAACCATCTCCAAATTTTACACCTTGTTGTGACTTATTTATTTTCTGAGAGTCATCTCAAATATTATTTCTTCACTAAAATCATTGTTTATTCAGAGCAATTAACATAGGAATAGAATGACTGTCAGAATAAGAATAATTTTAATTTTATGTTCACTGTGTGTAATCTTCTTTGAGTAAAGTTTGCAAGAACAACATCCCCTAACTAGGATCAATTTTACCTTTTATTTTTGTAATTTTCATATATATATATATATTATGTTTCTGTTTCATTGCATTGTCTTTATCTTCAGCTAAAAATACACTAAAATAAATTCATTCTTATTTTATTACATTAATGGCATTTTGTGTAATAGTTCAGCACCGAGAGCAATGTCGCCACTTCATAACACAAATATCTGTTTCTATTGAAATACTTTTAATATTATTAACAGAAATATATCAATGTTAACTTTCTGAGTTTGACATATTTTGCACATATTTTCCAAGTAAAGTTGGTTTCGAGCAACATTTTCTAAACTTGTCCTGCAATGATTTATTCTACATTTTATGACACATTAATGATATTCTGGGAATAAAAGCATAGTCTAGTAAGACAAAGTTGAACATTAAATTTTCCTTCTTTGAAATATTCATACAATGAGATTATTTAGGAAAATTGCTTTAGAGAATTCTGCTGTTTTTGAAGAGAAGCAATTTTCCTAAATTATCTTCTTTTAAATGTAATGCATACTTTATAATGCTGTTAGTTCTGACATTTTTGTGATTATATTTTAGGCATCTTTCAGTAGTTGATAAATAGTGAAGCCACTATATAAAATCAACCTTTTGTTAATCATGTTTTAAAAAATATGGGCGTGTAGACATTTTCGTTATTGTAAAATTGCATTATGAATTGTGATTTTTAGTCTTTGTTCTTTCTTGGCCACTTCTATTTTGGGCATCTTGGTGATCTTATTTTTCCTTCAGAAACGCCTCTGCCTTTCCCTTCATTGAGTGTGGGCACTGCTGGTGACAGTCTTCTGCTTTCCAGTGTTACTCAGGACTCTTAAGACTCACTTTCCTCAGGAAAATAACTGCCCTACCATGACCATGCAGAGGACTTCCTCTAGGTCCAGCTGCAAAGGATTGTGAGATCATGATCTCTTCAGTTTACTTCCTACATGGCTCAGAATTTCCAGGACTTTTGGCTTCCTTCAGTCACATTCCAGATGTCTTGTGTCTAGTTTCTCTTGATTTCGGCATGTGAGGTAACATCCATGTTTATTTTACAGAGTATAAGAGACATTTAACTATAGGAACCACCAAGTTGGGCCATCTTACTTGTTAACTCACCAGACTTTGATAAGACAGAGACAAATTATGCTCAAATGGTTCTCTTTATAAGCTTGACTTTTGAGTTAAGAGAAAAAAAATTCTGTATTCCTTAGCAATACAATATAAAATGTTGTAGATTGAAAAAATATTATAGATAATATAATATAGAAAAATGATTACAATATAGATAATATAGAAAAACCAACAGAGTTTGAAAAATAATTCAATTTATAATACACTTAAAATACTTCAATCTATAATGAGACATGGCAAGAAAGAACACCCTATCATTGTGCCCAGGTCCTGATTTGTGAAAATAACCATTCATGAATCAGGTCAAGGCTAATTGAAAACTTGACCAGGACAGAGTATTAGAGGATCTCAATATTCTTTTGTTGTTATTCTTTGTTTTAGGCCAACACCTAGTGATGATCAGGATTTTTTTCTGGATTTGCACTAAGGAGTTACTCCTGGTGGTGTTTTGGGGACCATTTGGGATACTAGAAATAGAACTTGGATCAACTGCATGCAATGTATCTCTCCATTCCCACGATCTGTACTGTATCTCTCCATTCCCATGATCTAGGTATTATTCTTCTTGGGTTTCTGTTGTTGTTGTTGTTGTTATTTTTGGGCCACACCTAAGAGTGCTCAGGGGTTATTCCTGGTGAGTTTGGAGAATGATATGGATTCTGGGGATAGAATCTAGGTTGGTAGCATGCAAGGCAAGTCAGTACTCTACCCACTCCAACCCTGATATACATATTCTTAACTAACAATTACAACCTCTTTATCTTGTGCGATCAAACTTAACAACTTTAATGCATGTGTGTGTTTATTGGGAATGAAAGATAAGATGCATATATGGCAATCTCTGGAGAGAATAGAATGACTTTATTTTCTACCTTTTAATATGTATTTCTTTTATATATTTCCTTTTGTAAAAATAAAAGAAAATCGATTTTATTGTTTAATATGAAAGAATTATACTTTTTCTTAACTTTATAAGCTAAAGTAAAATGTCCTTGTGAGAAGTAGCTAATTATTTTCTTTTTTTTGGGGGGGTTTGGTTTTTGGGTCACACCCGGCAGTGCTCAGGGGTTACTCCTGGCTCCATGCTCAGAAATAGCTCCTGGCAGGCACGGGGGACCATATGGGGCACCGGGATTCGAACCGATGACCTTTTGCATGAAAGGCAAACGCCTTACCATGCTATCTCTTGGGCCCCTAATTATTTTCTAATAAGAAAGTATTTACAGAGACTGAAGTGATAGCACAATGGGTAGGACCTTTGCCTTATATGAGACCCACCTGGGTTCTATTCCTGGCATTTTATATGGTCCTCTGAACCGACCAGAAGTAACTTCTGAGTGCAGAGCCAGGAGTAACCCCTAAGAGTCACCAGGTGTAGCCCCCCAAAACAACCAAATAAAAAGTACTTACAAACAAAATGTTGGCATTTTCTTGATGAATTTTCTGTTGCAGTGACTGAGAATTTTAATAGAAATAGCTTCAGAGTGGGGGTGGGTGGGTCTAGAATTTATTTTCATGTTATCCATTTACATATATATATGTGTATATATATATGTGTGTATATATATATATGTATATATATGTATCAAGTAGACCTTTAGAAAATCAGGTAGCTCTTGGCAACTTAACTAATATTCCCTGTGTCAGAATTTTTTACAAATAAGACATGTAGTAGCAAAATTTTCACTAACAGAACTTGTGATAGGATGACCAGGGATTTCAAGGGGTGCACTTTCGTGTCACAATGTTTTATTATCATGTCCCATGTCCTTTATAACAAGTGCTAATAAGTATAATGATAATGATTAATGGTAATAATAACAATAACAATAATAATATAGCACCACAGATTTCATGTCCATCTGTTTTGAAACTTTCTTGGCAAGAAACATTCTGAGCTGGTAGCTGAGACCCAACAATCATAAAATTAGATGGTTGGAAATGGAGAAGGGTCACGGATCTCTGCAAAATAACTCAGAACTATAGAAAATAATGATCCCAAGATTCAGCATATGTGCAGAAACTGATGTATGGAAAGAATTTACCCAAGGTCTAACACACTCCATTAACTGAATTGGGAATATATTCCTTATGGGTGATGAATGCATCCTGTCATCTATCCATTTATTCCTTCCTTCATTCAAGAAGAATGTTTGACTCAGCACTGCATGAGGCATTAAGAGCTTGTCAACTAAGGGAAGTTCATGGCCACAGATAATTGCAATGAATCATTCACTCTCTGCCTAGGCCTTTACTTAGCAGTTATTTATTACCTACCTCCTCTGTGTCAAATACTATTATGGACTTAGTGATTTCCATGTAAAAGATAAGGTCCCTGTTCTCAGACCAATTAGATTCTAAATAGGGCAGACATTAAGTTATTAGATTAATAAGGAGCTATTAGGTTGCCTAGGGTGCTACGAGGAAAATAGAGTCTGATATGATAGGGGAGTTAGATTTGTGGAGCTTCCTTTAGATTTTGGGTAGAAAAGTTGGGGTTGAATTTAAGTGGAGATAAGGTGGAGCCTAAAAGTTTAAAGAATTCAGCTTCTTTTTTCCCACTTAAACTACACTTTTATTTATTTATTTATTTATTTATTTATTTATTGGTTTTTGGGCCACACCCAGCGACGCTCAGGGGTTACTCCTGGCTATGCGCTCAGAAGTCGCTCCTGGCAGGCACGGGGGACCATATGGGAACCGGGGGATCGAACCGTGGTCCGTCCAAGGCTAGCGTAGTAAGGTAGGCACCTTACCTGCAGCGCCACCACCCGGCCCCCTAAACTACACTTTTAAAATTAATATCTTTATGGGGCCAGAGCGATAGCACAGTGGTAGGGTATTTGCCTTGCATGAGACTGACGCAGGATGGACCTGGGTTCGATCCCCAGTGACCCACATGGTCCCTTGAGCCAGGAGCAATTTCTGAGCACATAGCCAGGAGTAATCCCTGAGCATCACTGGGTGTGGCCCAAAATCAAAAAACAAAAACAAACAAAAATATATTTAAGCACTATGATTACAAATATGTTGGTAGTTGGGTTCCGGTCATAAAAAAATACACCCCTTCACAAGTACAACCTTCCCAACACCAGTGACCCTATCTCCCTCCCACCCCCGTTTATCTTTGAGAGAGGCATTCTATTTCTCTCACTCACTACCATTGTCATGGTAGTTGTTGGTGTAGTTATTTCTCTAACTGCATTCACCAATCTTTGTGGTAAGCTTCAGATCATGGACTGGTTCTTTCAAATCTCATCTCTATTGTCTCTGGATATTATTACCATGCGATCTTTTATTTTTCTTAAATCCCACAAATGAGTGAGATTATTCTGTATCTATCTCTCTCTCTTACTTATTTCACTCAGTATGATAGTTTCAATATCCATCCATGTATAGAGAAATTTCATGACTTAATTTTTCCTGACAGCTGCATAGTATTCCATTGTGTATATGTATCACAGCTTTTCTTTAGCCACTTGCCTGTTGTTGGGCATCTGGTTATTGTAAATAGAGTTGCAATAAACAGACTTGCAGAGGAAATTTTTGTACTGTGTTTTTGTGTTTCTAGTGTATATACTTAAGAGTGGTAGAGCTGAATCATATGGGAGCACAGTTTCCAGTTTTTAGAGGAATCTCCGTACCATTTTCCATAAAGGCTGAACTAGACAGCATTCCCACCAGCAGTGAATGAGAGTTCCTTTCTCTCCACATCCCTGCTAGCACTGATTGTTCCTGTTCTTTGTGATGTGTGCTAGTCTCTGTAGCGTGAGAATGTTCCTCATCATTGTTTTGATTTGCATCTCCCTGATGATTAGCGATGTGGAACATTTTTTTCATGTCCCTTTTGGCCATCTGTATTTCTTCTTTGAGAAAGGGTCTATTCATTTCTTTTCCATATTTTTAATGGGATTACATGTTTGTTGTTGTTGTTAAGTTCTGTCAATACTTTGGATATCTTAGATGTTAGCCTCTTCCTCCAGTAAAGGGAACATCGGTGCAAATACCACAAATATCACTTCTGTTAGGACTTTATAAGGATCTAGGTAGTAGGTAAAGTGGCAGTCACTCAGCCCAGAGGCAGACCCATCCCTTCTTTCCTTCCTTCAACTCTCAGATTAGGGTACGAATGCAAATGAAGATGCTTGAATCTTACATATAAAGAGCCATGGATTGAGGAAATGATGTTGTTTTCTCTCTGCTGGCAAACATCACAATAACACGTGAAGCATAAACAGAGATACACATAGAGTTATAGTTCTTGCATGACCAAATGTTAATGGATGATTCAAGATGACTGTCACTATTATTGCTGGATATTTTGTAAATAAGTGAGTGATTTTGAGGGGACATTAAGACCAGGACAGGCCTTGTGGGCACATGAAAAAATATGTACAAGAGAAGAGAGTTTCAAAGGGACTTAGGCAGTTATCGAAGATGATGAGGCACATTTGGAGGTGATTTTTAGGCTTAAGTGATTGGCCAATGTATGCTTGAGACAGAAGATAAAACTCAGATGATACAAGGTTGGAGCCTTGGAAACTGCAAATCAAGCACTGGTCTGAGAGACCAAAGAAGGAGCCGTTCAGTCTTTTAGTGAATAAGGTGAGATTTGATTTTGCAATCAGATTTTGCAATTAGAATACTGTTACTTTTTAGGTAGGTATTAGACTGCAGCCAGCAGGACTCACCCCTGGTCAGGCAGTCATCCCAATTGAAGACAAAACGAGCGAAAAACCAGGTGGGACTGGGGAGACAGACAGAAGAGCAAGTTGCAAAGGTGCTTAAGCAGTGATGTTGATAGAATCCATTCATTGGTTTTGGGTTTTATGCTGGGTCTAAGTTCAAAGCATGATGACTCTGACAGTTTCCTGGGGTTGCAGCAAGAAGGACACCTTGCTCTGCTCAGGAGGGGGGATGACACCGGATACTCAGTTTAGGACATTCAGATGCAAGTGGACCAAGATGCTGAAAATGGACAGGTCAAGATAACTGTGAAACTTCAGGGACTGATCACAGTTAAAACCATTGAACGAAGTTGAGAAAACCAAGGAAATGTCGCAAAGTGGAAAGAGGACCATGAAGTCCATTTGATCTGCTCTAACCAATGAAAGAAAGTAGAGGAGATTTAAGGAAAGATCATGTTCTTATCTTGAGAGCTAGGCTGTCTCTCAGAATACTTCCTCCAGGAACGAGCAGGGAGACAACCCAGCAGGTGTGGGTCTCTCTCATTCATCCCCCAATGTCCACTTAAGAGTTAACTCCGTTCAATGAAGAATTTCTAAATACCTTGTGGTTTCTTTCATTAAAAAACAGATATAATTGGCATAGAACATTAAATTTATTTCAGGTGCACAATAGGATTTTTGAACATATTGAGCATATTGAAAAATGGTTGCTACAATAAATTTGGCTAACATTCATCACTCTATATATAGTCACATTTTCTCCTGAGATTTTAAGTTTTATGCTCTTAAATGACATAGAACAATATTTACTATCATTCTTATGCTGTAGATTTTATCCCCAGCATTTATTGTATTGCTCTGGCCCACTTAACTAATCAATGCATCTACCCCACTACCCCATCCAACTCCAGCAATCACAAATTAAGTCTCCTCTTCTAGAAGTGATTTTTTTTTGTTTTTGGGTCACACCTGGCAGTGCTCAGGGTTGCTCAGAAATCACTCCTGACAGGCTCGGGGGACCATATGGGTGCCGGAATTACAACCACCATCCTTCTGCATGCAAAGCAAGCACCTTATCCCCATGCTATCTCTCCAGCCCCTCTAGGAGTCTTTTTCACATTTGTACTTTATTTTTCACTTTCTACTAATAAGTAATATGTGCCATTAATATTTAAAATATATTGATATTTAAACCCTTTTTGTAAGAAAATTATTTTAGTATTTTAATGAAACAACAATGCTTTCTCACAATAGAGTCTTAAACAGCATTCTACTTCAAACGAGACAACAGAATTTTGTTTTGTTTACGTTTTGGAAACCATACTCGTCTGTATTCAGGATATATCTATGGCTCTGAGATTGGGGATCATTTCTGGAAATCCTCAGAGGGCTATATGTGGTACCAGGGATTAAACATGAATCAGCCACATGCAAAGCAAGTGCCTGACCCACTGTACTATCTCTCTAGTCTCCAAAGATGGTTCTTCCTTGCTTTGCATTAAGTCCACTATTTTCTCTTGCATGACTCCAAGGATGCTTGAGAAAATCACAAGGAAAAAATCTATTGCTGTGACAATATATGTGTTTGCTGTTAAATTGATTTGTCTACCTGCCCTAAAGAAATGCCAGAAGTGAAACCACCATTCATCATGTCAGACCTGTTGAATGTGTATTTGTGCAGATACTTTACTAAATGATGGGGATAAAACATGAATCTTTAATCTCATCCAACCTGCAATCTAGTAACACCAAGGAATCACATTGAGAAAATAGAACTGAAAGATATTGAATTCTGCAATGCATTAATGACATAATCACTTGACTAAAGCCATGTAAGGAAAAAAAATCTATGAAGTGAGCATCTTTCAGATCTGGATTCTCTTTATAAATTTTATTATAGTCAGTGTAAAATAAATCTCCACGTTGTAAACTCATTCCGCACACAGTATTTCCAACCTTAGGCAGCTGGGTCTGAAGCAGATAGGGTAGTTGCAAAGAATTAATAAACCGAGCCAGTCATTCAGGAGATGATCATTAAATCAGTTTGCTTCTCACCTCATGGTCTCTGTGTGCCAAGCCAAACTGACCTATTCTCAGTACAAATTCAATCGAGTAGGAAGGGTGGAATAATATCCAACTGAACTTTTACATATTAAAGGAAAGAAGATGGGAAAAGGCCTTAGTTTTGGGTTAGTAGCTGGGTGTCATCTAACAATTAAAGAATTGTCATTTTCAAAGTTATTCATAGTTGTGTTGTAGACATACAGTGTTTTAACACTTATCTCACCACTAGCATCAACTTCCCTCCACCATTATTCCTAAGTGGGAGGGTAAAAGAAGGAACGTAATCTGTGGAATCTTAAACATGGCTTTGTAAAGGAATCTCTTTCCTTTGATATCATCTGCTCATCCCTTATAAGGAATTTTTGATTTTAGAAAGGACCAGCTAGACCAAACACATTTAAAATCAAACCCTGTAAATAGCAAGTTATAACCCATTTGTCTGGGATGTTTACGTTCTCCTGAATTTTCCTCTGGAAAATGGATATGATTTATATCTAGCCTCAGGTTTGTGTGAAGATTAAGTGACAGAACATTTATAAAGCACAGAGCAAGTATCTGGCTCTTAGAAAGATCTCAAATAAAGATTAGTTTACTGATGGATGTGGAGGGGGAGAAAAGGGAAGGTAGAGGTAGCACTGGCCACTGCAGGGTTTTTATGCCTCTTAGCACCAGTTCAACTAAAACACTGTGTTTGGAATTTATAACTTTACTCTAAGTGTTTATTTGCCTAGGGCTGGCTATTGGTTCTTCTTACTTGCCAAGTGGAATTGCCTGGGCTGAGTATTTTCAGTCAATTCCTTTCTTAGAAGGAAAATAATGATGCCTATTGACATTAAAAATAACCACACACACATTTTTTTTTTTTTTTGAGGAGGATAAGACTAATTATTTTGTTGGGGTTTTTTTTTGTTGTTGTAGTTGTTGTTTTTGGGCCACACCTGGTGACACTCAGGGATTACTCCTGGCTTTGCACTCAGAAATTTCTCCTGGCTTGGGGGACCATATGCAATGCCAGGGGATTGAACTGTGGTCTGTCCTATGCTACCTCGGGCAAGGCAGATAGATGCTTTACTGCTTGCACCACCGCTCCAGTCCCAAGACTAATCATTTTGATAATTTTGTACAATCTATGGTGTTTATTCTAGATTAGTTTTTCTTTTAGTCAATTTATATTTTGATTACCACAGTCTTATCAAAAACTGTGACAATACAGTCTTATTTGTAGAAACTGCTACACAATTGGTAGCCAATAGAATGTTTGTTTGGAAATGAGCGATTCATTAGAAGAGTAAAAAATATGAAGTTCATCCCCCCCAAGAAAGAGGATTTCAGAGTGATAGTGAAATTGCCTGAAAAATATGCCCATGACAGAAATCTGTGTTCCTTCTAGGACAAAATTGTTATAGTCAATAAGAAATCAGATTTTTTATTTATTTTGATGAAGAAAGAGAACATTTATTGATTCATTAAAGTCGAGCACATGGAGGTAAAAAAGGTCATTGAACATTACAAGTCAGAGTTTGTGCCTTTTATTATAAAGAACATCTGATCTGTAAGGATTTTCTGGCAGGCTGGAGATGAATATCTTCACAAATTTATATGAATTCCATTTTTCTTCCAAACTTTTCCTTTCAGGTCAGCTGCTGTTTGGTTTAGACTATAGATTTTTAGATTGCTTTCTAAGGACACATGGTTTTAGTTTTTGACTTTGTTTACTAAGTTTTGCCTATGCTTTGAATCCAACTTTCTTTTCTCATTATTATCTAAAAGACAGTAGTGTCAATAAATGCTGTTTCATGGAGGGAATATTTCCCAATTTAGCAGTTAGTATGATGTTTAGGAATGTAGAGATGGAATCCAGGATGATGTAAGAGAAAAAAACTTGGTTTTCCTCCATTTCCAGTCGAGCTAAAAATGATGAACACTACAAATGTACCTGCTGGAGAATAAACTCAGATATGCCACTGGATTTAAGTTCTATTACAGTTTTCCAAGGCCTTGTCATTTGCCAAAGGTAGTGTCCTTCTTGGAAAATTGAGAAGTAAAATCATAAGAGCCAGTCCTTTTGCATCTGATTGTGTCTGGCAACCATAACAGGCTGTACTTTATTGTCCCAACTTAACATTCACTTAGTAGAAGCTTCTCTCAGGCAAGACACATGAGGGAAACGTATTATGATTTTGGCGTAGAAAATCCACAGAGGATTTCCTTATGACAAAAAAAGGGAAAATCACTGTATCTCTAAACTTTGAGTGATTCAATGTTAAATTTCTGATTATAATCAGGCACCTAGTGATGATGCGAAAGAAAGCCATACTGGGAGATATAGTCAACCAATGACAAATATCATTAACCCATCTGTAATACCACTAATATTTGTTCATTTAAACATTCATAGTAAACATCAGGATACATATATATTTTGACATATATTTTACAAAAGAAAAATATTTTTTTTCTGAAGATTAGAATAACTAGTAAGTGACAGGTGCAAGGTCAGATATGAATCTTATTTTTCTTATTTTATTAAATAGTTTATATTCAATCATTCTGGGGGGAAAACCAGAAAACTAATTAAATGGGTCTAAAATAAGTTACTTCATGAAATAAAGATTCTCCATCTTTTCACAACAATCCTTTATTAAAAAGAAGAGGTCCTTATCAATTGCTGATTCTATTGCTAAAATTATATACCTAGCTTAAGAACTTGCATTTCATGAAGCATGTTCTGAAACACCTAAAGAGACATTCTTTTTTCTAAGACAAGAGCATTATTGTTTCTAAATGAAGTCAGGAAAAAAAAAACTAGCCTTAACTTTATTTTTTATTTCTTTAAATTACAAACAATTTTGGAGGGGTCTCACCCAGAGACACTCAGGGTTTGTTTCTGACTCTGTAATGAGAGATCAATTATAGCAATACTTGAAGGAGAATCTGGGGTACTGGTATTGAACCTGGGTCAGCCATGAGCAAGGCAAGCACCTTTCCCACTGTTTTCTCTCTTTAAGGCTGATGAAAGTTACCTGTAAGGATGAAAATATTAAAAATATTTTAATTTTTCTTGTACTTGGACCACATCTGACCATGTTCAGAGTTTACTTCTGGCTTTGCACTCAGAAATCACTCCTGGCAGACTCAGGGGACTATATGGAATACTGAGGATCAATTCTTGGTTGACCACATGCAAGGCAAACACCCTACCCACTATCACTCTTGCCCTCCATTATTTTAAATTTAATCTATGCTGTTCCAATACCAAACCTTCTAGCATAGTATTCCACCTGTACTACACTTCCCAATAGGCTCCACCCCTACCCCCACATACACGCACGCACACACACACACACACACACACACACACACTATGCCACTATGCTAAGCTTAGTTCTGTAGATTAATTCTCAGGTTTCCTGCCTTTGACCATTTATTATTCCCTTACTATGTTTCTTTATATCCCATATATCAGACATCATTCAATATCTGTCTTTCTCCTGACTTCTTTCACTCAGTACGATACTCTCCAGATCCATTTATGTAGCAGCAACTTGCATGGTTCTGTCTGTTGAGTAGTCTTCTATGCTATATGTACCAATGTTTCTTTATTTAGTGATCTGTCCTTGGGCACAGTGTTGTTTCCAGGTTTGGGCTATTGTGAAACATTTCACCCCTTATCATCTTCATAATAGACCAACAAGAAAAGATGAGTATGTAACTTTTGGGAGAAGAAATGATAGCAGTAAGAATTTTTCAGGTTTGCTTCATCGTATGAATCAATCCTAAAGAAAACCCAAATCTAAAAATTTTTTTTTTTTTGGTTTTTGGGCCACACCCAGTGACGCTCAGGGGTTACTTCTGGCTATTCGCTCATAAGTCGCTCCTGGCAGGCACGGGGGACCATATGGGGAACCGGGGGATCGAACCGCGGTCCGTCCTAGGTTAATGCAGGCAAGGCAGGCACCTTACCTCCAGCGCCACCGCCCGGCCCCCCAAATCTAAAATTTTAAGATATATTGGTGGTGCCAGAAGATAGGTAAGCAGATAAGAGAAGGCATATTTTCATCCTTTCCTCAGCAGGAACCTATGATTTAAAAATATCATCACTCTGTGGGGAACATGTACCATAGGATGTGTGGACCTTTGTGAATTTGTCTCTATTTTTACATATATCCTTCTTTAAATCAAACCTTCTCACAATTGAATTAAAGCAACTTTCTTAACTATCAACACTTATTGCAGTGGGGGGAAAGGAGCAAACAGAGTGAATCTTCTCTCGGATAATTATCAATTAGGGAGAATCTTGAAGAAAAGAGAGGTTGTGTGCGAAGGGAATCCAATTAGGAAGTGACTCCAATTACAGCTCCCTGTGGCTTCAAAAGGACTCTTGTCTGGCCAGCCTGATCCTGACCCCAGGTGAGTCCAGTATGGGAAGTGCACTTGTTCTGCATTTGTCCCCTGTGCAAATGGGTTTCAAGAACAATTAACACAGCTGGCTGGAGCCACTCTGCCTCAAATTCAGGCTCTCACATTACGGAGTCATTTCAATGCAACTACTCATGACTTCCCACCATCTAAGCTTTAGGAAGTTCCTTGAGAACCGAAAACACAGAGATTCTCGTGCATGCTGTGCAGCACAATGGCAACGAAGTGGTAGTGACAATAGTCTAGAGGCTAAGTCACAGGTGTCAACAGCATTAACTTTCAAAAACTGACTCAGCAAAGTTGCCTTGCTTGAAGAAATCTGCTGCTATTCATGTTCACCTTAGTGTGGGGATTTAGAAGTGTCTAAGGATAGTGCACATTGTAGAATAGTCATATAAAAATCCACAGGGACAAAGTTACTAAACAATGGTGATTTAATGGAGCCCAGTAAGGATGAGAAAAACTAGTCATTTGAGTGGTTTGAGTGGCTCAAAGTACAGTAAAATTTGAAAGTCCTGATTGGGAAAAGACCACTAAATTCTAAGGTTGACCTTTGGTATGATATTTTACTTACTTGGCTGCCTTTTTCTTTAAAATAGAAGAAAATTATTATCAACCCTTCCCAATAGACTGTGAAGAACACATGTTCATAAAGGTTCAAGAGTAGGAGTAGAAGAAATTTATTATTCTTACTGTCAACAGGAAACTATTCACTCATATCAGATCTGTTCAGTCCTGTCTCTGAGAAGCACCTGGTAGTCTTCTCTTTGATCTCTGTCTGGTGAACACATCTTTAGAAAAATAGTTGTCCTGAGAAAAAGTAGTTACAACATTTTGTTGTTAGTACTGGGGATTTGTCCCATTATCAACTAGTTAGAAAAGAAAATAACAGACATTAACAAAATACTAAAATCACCTTCCATGACAATGAGCCATCTAGCTAAATATTAATAGCACCATGGATGAACCTCCTTTAGTATGGCGATGACTTCAGCCAGCGTTTCTTTTCTTCTAGGACATTTTAATTCTCTGCTTCTGGTTCTCTCTAGAGAGTATATACTAGCTTTTATTAACCTGCATGAATGTTAGGACATTCTTTCTCAGTTAACTGAACCTTCTGAGAGTTTTCCTGCTTCATCCACTTTCCTGTACATCGTGATACCTCCCACATTTTGGACAAAGAATCCATTTGTGTATTTGTTTACTATCTCCAAATATTTCTTTATTTTAGCATCTACTGTAATATCAAACATGCACTCTGGCTGCTGAGAGAAGTTTAAGAAAAATAGGCAAAGATGGAGAGTGTGAAGGTCCTTTTCCTAGGTCAGCGAGTCCTTCCTGGGATAGCAGGCTTCTGGGCAGCATGCCTGGCTTTCAGTAGAGATATGAACTCCACTTGCAGTTGTTTTAATTTGGGGGCCACACCTGGTTGTGCTCAGGGGTTATTCTTGGCTTTGTGCTCAGGGATCACTCCTCGTGGGACTTAGAGTATAATATAGGGTGCTAAAGATCAAATCCAAGTTGGCTATATGAAAAGTAAACATTCTACCAGCTGTACTAGCATTCTGAACCTACCAATTTGGTTTCTTTCAATTATTAATATGTATTTACATTTTTGTACTTTATCATATCCTGATAGTTGATTTATTTAGAGGGATAAGTATTGTATTTTCTGGGTATACCGGTTTAGGTATACACTACCTACTAAAATTCATCTTGTCTGCTTTCAATTATTAATTAAATATGAATGTGCAGGTTTTTTGGATGTTTTCAACTCCTATGAGTAAAAATTAAGGAGCATAGTCTCTGTGGCATACAGTTGCCATAATTTTACTTTTATTGGATACTGCTTGGTTTTCAAAGTGACTGCACTATTTTGAATGTTAATTAATATTAATGGAGGTTCCTGATGCTCCATATTCTCTCCAGTACTTATTATGTCAGTATTTTTGATATTGTCCTTTCCTAGTAAATGTAGTCATATTTAATTTTAATCTGCATTCCTCTGCTACCACAGAATCCGAAGTCTGTTGTCATGTGCTTTAATTGGCATCTGTATATTTTACTTGAGAAGATATTTATTATGGAGTGCATGTGATTAAAATATTTTTCCACAATCTTTTGCTTTACATATAAACAGAATTTTTTTCAGTTGTCACATTCACTGAATTTTCACATTCACTGTTGTCACATTGTCAGTTGTCACAATCACTGAATTTATATGGCACACATGGCCATATAAATTAGAAGACTATACTGATTTTGTTGAGAATGTTACCAAGAGTTATTGACCAGTTTGGAAAATTCTACTGCTAATTGAAACACAATAAAAACACACATGGACCATCTTAGATTTGTAATAAGATCTTTGTAACTGTATCTTTTTTTTTATTTTGGGGTTACACCTGGCAGCACTCAGGGGTTCCTCCTGGCTCCACGCTCAGAAATTGCTCCTGGCAGGCTTGGGGGAGCATATGGGATGCCGGGATTTGAACCATCATCTTTCTGCATGCAAGGCAAACGCTTTGCCTCCATGCTATCTCTCCGGCCCCCTTTGTAACTGTATTAGTCATTGTGATTTTCCCCAAATTTGAAGTGTTGGATTTCACTCTCTTTTCTAAAGACAATTCCAACCTCAGCACATATCTTAAGAGGTGTCTAACTATTTATTATTTATTCTAGTTTTATAAAGCTTAATCATTTATACATTGACATAAATAGATACATATATATTTTAAACACGAAATGATTATTTCCTATTATTTCTTTATATCTTCATTGGGCATTACACTAGATTTTAAAAGGATTTATAAGGTCACATTATATTAACTTTATTTGAATTTAGCAAATAGAAGCATTCTAAGATACAGATTTTTACATATTCACATTCATATCAATAGACAAGATTATCTCACCAATTTAAAAATATCATTTATAGGCATCATAGTCTAGTTGAATACTATAAATTCAAATCCTAACACAAGATTTAATAGTTACTGTTTATGTCTTAATGTTTTGTGTGTGAATTTGAGATACCATAAAATAGTGATTTTTAAAAGAAGACACTGGGATTGCTGGTCTAGCAACTATAGGCATTAGAGAAGAGATAAATTAAATCATTCATTTACTGAGCACTTACTGTGTAGAATGGTATGATTAAATAAGCATTATCTGTCTCCTAAAAGTATATAAAGTCTGAAATGGGAAGTTAATTGTGTTGCTTTGTAATATCAGATAAAGGAGATAATATTATCAAACTTGGTGTCTGGCCTTAAATCTCAATGATGAGTCAGCTACTTCCCTGTCTTTATGAAACTAATCAGAATAACTTAATAGAATGAATATATAGCACTAAAGCCTATAGAAAAAGTGGACAAGAAATTCAATTTTTCCACATGTTCCAGAATTGACTGCCCAGAAAGAAGATGAAATAACTAAAATGCCACCTGTAACTTTTCACTGATAAGCCTCTATTAAAACTCAAGAATTTTTAAGGCTTAACAAACTG
Organism: Crocidura indochinensis; assembly: GCA_004027635.1. Lineage (NCBI taxonomy): Eukaryota > Metazoa > Chordata > Mammalia > Eulipotyphla > Soricidae > Crocidura > Crocidura indochinensis. Next base: position 10,300 of record PVKC010006032.1, on the reverse strand, counting down.
ACACAGGGAATGAATCTCAGACAATCAGCAAGTATTTTTTCAATATTTACCATGTGGAGTCTAGTCCATGAAGACATTTCCCCAATGCTTCATTTGATACCTGTGAAACATTGTGGAATAATTTTTTTTGTGGAATAATTTTTGTTATCTGTGTTTTACAGATGCCAAAGCCAGGACCCAAAGATATAAAGTGACATTTGAAGGTTTTGTTATTTTTTTCTATAGTAGCTATCTTGGTGGAAGTGTAAAACTTTTGGAAAGATATGATAATCTCTATGTTACCTTGTCCACTTTTTAATCATCACTTTATATTGGACCTGTTGTGTATCAGGAAATATTAGAAATTCCAAGATGTACATACTTGCTCCTTTGGCCAAGAGGAATAAAACATAAGATGGTACACACTAAGAACTGAAGCAGAAAATGTCTGTAAATACTCGTAGAATACCTCATATGGTGAACAACTGGTTGGCAGTGTTGATGAGAGTTGTTACCTTGGCAGAGAGGATGACCAAGACTAGGGAGACTCCAGAATCCCAGTTCAGAGCTACATAATGTAGAAGACAACAGCATCGATGGATTGATTTCCTATATCAGTAAGAAGCTGAGGCTGTTTCTCAGCTCTCTGAGTTGTGTGGTAGGGCATGTAAGTTGCAAGGTGGGAGACAAGATGGGCCTGGGAGTTCCTACTGTTTCTGTGGCTCTCTTTTGCAGAATCTAGATCTAGGTTTAATGTCTAGATCTGCTCTTCCTTGAGCATCTCTCTGATAGACCTCTTTGAGACCTCTCAGAAATGGCATCCATTTCTTCTTGATCACTCCTCTAGCCTGATTGCTTTGATCCCTGCATGCCCAAGTATAGTAATTCACATATTGAAGTTAGCCTTGAAATAAGAATTGAATCTGTTACTCTATAGTCTCCATTAGTTGTGTATAGTTAAATCAGGGTGTAATCCCCATTTTTTTTAGTTTCCCTAAGGACTCAGGAGCCTGCTCTGAATGTAGGCACTTCAACCTGATGTCCAGAAATGCTGACGGTCTTCCAGCCAGGGAGGCTTAGACTGGTACATGGAAACAACTTTTTATATGACTGTGGTCTTTCCAAGTACAGAATAGCAGTGTGAAAGCAAATGACACACACACACACACACACACACACACACATAGATGATAGGATTACAATAGTATTCAATGTACTCGTATTGATATACTGGTATTGATATATAGTACCTCACCCATTACCCTCTCTCTAGTCCTAATCCACCTCTAGTTCAATGTTGCTTTCCCCCCACATCTACCCTCAATTATTTGTTAATAACATTATAATTTTAGTGTATATTTCTACCTCTATTGGTACTATCCAAAAGCTGTATCCTTTCTACTTATGTTCCTATGATGCTTCTTGGCAGTATGACAAGAGACATTTAGGTAGCAATGCTCGTCAGAAACTTGGGGGAACCTTGGTAAGCCTGCTCTGTTGCAGAAGAGGACTGTTTTAGCCTCTTAACTCCTCCCCATGGTGGATTCCCCAGCTCAGATGGGTTCTACCAAGAGATTTTTCCTGATTTGGACAGTGCTCATATTTAAAAAAAAAACTTTATTTAAGCACCATGTTTACAAACATGTTTGTAGTTGAATTTCAGTTATAAAAATGAACACCCCCTTCACTAGTGCAACATTCCCACCACCAACGCCCCCATCTCCCTCCTCCCTCAACCCCTCACAGTGCTCTTTTGTGGATTGCTTCATAGACATGGGTCACTTTCCATGAATTTTAAATTTTTTTATTTACTTTACTTTTTTTTTAAATAATTTCATCACTTAAGTACCATGGTTACAAGCATGTTCAGAGTTAGGTTTCAGTCATAAAATGTACATCCTCCTTCACCAGTACAACCTACCCATCACTAATGTCCCCATTTTCCTCCTTTCTCACTTCCTGCCTGTCTTTGAGACAGGTATTAAATTTCTCTGTCTCCCTATCATTGTCATGATAGTTGTTAGTGTAGTTATTTCTCTAACTGCACTTACTACTCATTGTGGTTAGCTTCATATCATGGGCTGGTCATTCTGGTATTCATCTCTATTTTCTCTGGGTATTATTAAACATAATATCTTTTATTTTTCTTAAATCCCACAGATTAGTGAGAATATTTTGTGTCTCTTTCTCTGACTTATTTAATTTAGTTTAATAGTCTCCATATTCATGTCTGTATAGGCAATTTTCATGACTTCATTTTTCTTAACAGCCATAGCATCCCGTTGTGTATATACACCCATTTCTTTAGCTTCTCGACTGTTTTTAGATTCTGGCTATTGTAATAGCACTGCAATGAATATAGGGGTGCATAAGGCATTTTTGTACTATGTTTTTGTGTTCCTAGAGTGTATCCCTAGGATCCCTAGGAGTGGCATTACTGGATCATATGGGAGGTCTCCATGAACTTTATTTCCCCACTAGTGACACTCAAGGAACTTGGATCACTTCTTAAGGACGTTTTTTTTTTTTTTAATGACCCAGGCTATTCACTGGGAAAGGTTAAACTGTAGATAAGTTAGTTACTCTCTCTTTCAAACATACATAGATTCTCTCTCCCTCTCTCTCTCTCCCACTCACTTTCCTTCTCTCTCTGCTGACTCTTCAGTTCAAATGACAGGCATAACCTATGGGAGCAACACTGGCATGAAATAATGCATCACCTATGCCAGGATGTAATTGAGTAACTCTCTGAGGAAGGAGAAAGATGATAAAACAGGGAAGCTGATCATTGATTGAACCCCCACAGGCTGCTTTCCATAGAGTTCAAAGTCTCATAGGAAGGCTGTGGTGGGGCTCCACATTCTAAGACCTCTAGGTGACGACAAAGCATCAGGAACACTCACTATCACTGCCCAGAAAGAAATATTGTTCCCCCCCTAGTGTGAATAAATCTGAAAGTAATAAGTGTCACTCATAGTGATGACTAATTCAGCTAGATGACTTTAGGACTAGAGATGTTTTTTCACTGACTCTGGGAAGCTCTGTGTGGAACTGAGTAGATTTTATCCATATTTGTTTTTTTATTTTTTTAAGTGGTCTAAACACTAGAACAGATCTGAATATGCACCAGTTTACATGAAAATTCTGTATACCACACATCATGGAATTAGAAATGAGTTGGAAAGGTAAAACACTTTTTACAATGACATTAGAACTCAGACTTCTGTATTAACAGAAGACCTATAAAATAATTTTATTTCTTAAGAATAAATAATTATTTATTTATTCTGTAAGTAAAAGGAGAACACTATCCAGGTTACATTTCACTAAATTACCAGCAAGTATGATACTTTCCATGCAGGGCTCAAAAATATTTCTTTATGAGTGACATCAGGAAACCAGTGGTTTTGCTATCTTCTTGGGTCCTCTATGCTGAGTTACAAGACCATCCCGTACCAGGCACGGTTAACTAAAGACTGAAAGAATAAATAATGAATCAAATTAAGAAGAAATTATTTGCGTGCTTGGGGATATTCCACGTCTTTTCTTAATAAATGTGTTGAACACAAGTTGTCTGTGATGATGAAATAGAATTTATGGTTTCACATTGTAATGATGAAATTGTAAAGCATGAAACTTGAGTTAGGGAAAAAAATGGATAATGCTGATCTCAACTGATTACTGGCAAGAACCATTCATGTTGATTTTCTAGGTTGTCACAACCTAATAGTGATAATAAATATACTCTACTTTGATAGGGGTAATTCTGTTCTAAAGCAAAATAATAATTTTATAAAATAGTTCTACTTCCTAACAAACCATATTCCAAAAAATTATTTTGAGTACTACTATTCTTTATCCAGTTTACAATAAAAGGAGTTAGAATATTTTCCATGGCAGTTAAGCCAAATTCATTGGTACTTAGTTATCTTCATCTGCTTAGACTGATGATAAAACTCATTTCTGTTCATATTTCTGATTGTTCACATGCTTCTTGAATTGTTATTTACTTATACACATTTGTTCATACATGGATCAAATGAACATTTGCCTAAAAGACCAGATCATGGTTATTTTTAGGAACTTCATTGACTTCATGCTGTGAGGGACAGGATGATGAATAGGAGAGCATGATTGAATCATTGAATGGCATTCAATTGGGTGTTGGTTTGTAGTGTGGTTTATGTGAAGCTAGTTGTTTATAGTTTTTTTAATATGGCCTTTTAAAAGGATTCTTATTCTAAAGTATCAAAAAATGTGGAAGCAATCAAAGTAAACCAATGAGTTGCTGATTCAGCAATTACTAAGTCTATAATGAGTGTTCCCAAAAGACAGTGTGAAAAAAGGAGCACTCAAACCCAACCATGAATTGAGACTCTATGGGGAAATGGCAATAAATGAGAGAGAGAGAGAGAGAGAGAGAGAGAGAGAGAGAGAGAGAGAGAGAGAGACTAGTTACTCTTCACCATTATGGTAAACTTGTTTTAAAAAATGAAAGGTCAGGAATGTCCTCATTATCAATCCTGAAAGTGACATTTACCAACAATTTCCAGAGTCATAAGCAATATGTTACTCATAAGCAATATGACACTTTTTAGTCTCACAACATCAGCTAAGTGAGGTTTCTTTTTTTTTTTTTTTTTTTTTGGGTCACACCCGGCAATGCTTAGGGATTACTCCTGACTCCATGCTCAGAAATTGCTCCTGGCAGGCACGGGGGACCATATGGGGCACGGGGATTTGAATCGATGACCTTTTGCATGAAAGGCAAACACCTTACCTCCATGCTATCTCCTGGGCCCCTAAGTGAGGTTTCATTTATTTGATTCTACTGGTTTTATCTGCTCTGAAAAATTTTACGGCTGGTCTCTGTTTTAATAAAATCAATTTGCCAATGATTGAATGGGTAACAAGCAAAGAACCTGGCCTCCATTGGGGAGAGTTCAATGTTAAGGTTAGAGAAGTTATGATTTTTCATGGGCCACCTGCCCTTCTCTTTCTTGAAAGAGTACTTTCTCTACCCTTCCCATTTTCAATGGCAGTAGGTCTCTTTAGGAAGTGACAGTTTGGGTGGGTTTTATCTTATAATTTCCTTTCTACTACAAGTATTGCTTCACTAGATATGCCATTTGTTATGAATACAACATGCCTATCTGTATGGGAGGCTGATAGACATGCACCCCTACCGTCACCCCATCTACAGCATCCACCACTCAACCCTTGGGACTGAAAACACGAGTGTATTAGCTCTCATAGCGAAAAAAGGGATTTTACACAAGTTGCCAGGGTAAGAAGTTTGATAGAGGGGCCAGAGTGATGGCATCTGCCTTGTGCGCGCTAGGCTTGGACAGACAGCTTATTCGATTCCCCGGTGTCCCATATGGTCCCCCAAGCCAGGGGCGATTCTGAGCACATAGCCAGGAGTAACACCTGAGAGTCACTGGGTGTGGCCAAAAAACAAAACAAAACAAATCAAAAAGTTGGATAGAGATGGTGTGAGCTTATCTGACTACCCAGTCTCATCACAGGAATTCTTTGACTTATTGGAAGCAGATATGAAAACCTAGAAAAAAAGAGCAGAGCATGTTTCCGACTTTGGAAATCAAGGGAGGAGGTATATATCAGGATCACAGGTATACAAGGAAACATGTTTCCTCCAGACTAAAAGTGCCCTGAAGCACTGACACACTGATCTTCACCTCATACCAGGCATCAGAAGGGCAAGGAACCATGGGATAGAAAAGCTGAGTTGCTTTAAATCCCTACATTAGTGGTAATCTATTATCAGAGAGACAACAAAATTTAAATAAAGACCAGATGCCATACTTTTGAGTCATGAATGTGGGTTTGAAGTGGCAATGTATTTGTTGTGATTCACAATGGTATTAAATCATTAAAAAAATTCTTAAGGACCAAGGACCAGTTTTCTCTAAGCACTGTGTGAAGAGGGTGAAGAATTCAGACAGTGGAATTGTGGAAATGGATTCTTCTGTGTAATATGCCCTGGCCATTCTCAAATACTGTGACAATAATAGCTTCTTTATCTTTCAAGGTTACTAAATATAAGAAAATACATTAGCATGTTTCCAAATTAATCTTTCTTCTTTTTTCCTCTTCTATTCTTCATCCTCCTTTTCTTCCTCCTCCTTCCTCCTTTTCTTATCTTCTTTTCCCCTTCCTCCTCTTCTTTTCCTTCTCCTTTTTCCTCCTCCCCTTCTTCATTGATCAGTCTTTAGTACTATCTCTATACTTTATGTCTCTATCATGCCTGGCAGTGCTCAGAGTAAAATATGTAGTATGCAGGAGAGAAGTTAGGTTGACAGCCTAAAGTCAAATATTAAACTCTACTCACTTTCTTCTCCAACATATTCCCTTAATTTCACATTGATGACAGAATTTTGCAGTCCTCAGAAACCAGACAAAAAGCTCTCTCTCTCTCTCATTCTTCTCTTTGATTCAAGCTTCTCATTTCTTACCATCTCCTCATCTCTTCAGAAATCTGTAGAGCAATGATATAAATCATAACACTGCATAAAATGATGTTACTTCAAAATCACTTCTCCCTTAAAATAAAAACAGTAAAAAAATAATGGAAATTGCTTTTTTTTTTTTTTTTTTAGCAAAGGCAGCTGAGGACTAAATTAGCAACTTCCTCTCCTCCTTCAGCATTGCCCTGATGAGTTGAATTGCCCCTGTTCCTGCCTTTGGTCAGTGTCTCAGTCCCAGGAATTATCACGAGTTCTGCAACTAGTCCCCAAAGCAGAAGGTGGCAGACAGACCCTCCTCTTTCCTAGGGCTTCTGTGCAAAGGGAATGCAGATGAACCGTCACTTCCATTTGCCCAGAATATTATCCTATTCTTAACCTATCCTTTGTGCTTCCTGGGTTTCTTGTTGCCTGTTTGGGTATTGATGAGAGTAATTTGATGAACTCTATTTTTTTATTATTTATTTATTTTTGGGTTTTAGGTCACAGGGGTTACTCCTGACTCTGGGCTCAGAAATTGCCCCTGGCAGGAACGAGGGACCATATGAGATGCCGAGATCCGAACCATCATCCATCCTGGGTCTGCTGCATGCAAGGCAAATGCCCTACCACTGTGCTATCTCTCCAGCACCCAGAATTCTATTTTTAAAAGGCCTTATAGAACATAGCGAGAGTACAATGGGTAGGGAACTTGTCTTGCATGTGGCAGACTTAGGTTCTCCGGCATCCTGTATGTCCGCTGAATCCCAACTTTGAGCAATCATCCCTAAGAACAGGCTAGGAACAAGCTCTGAACACTGAAAAGTATGGCTCCTTAAAAAAAATTATATAAATCAGAGGTGGTGCCACTGTCCTGTGTTCTGAGTGCTTAGAACAACTTGGTGAAATGCTCATTTTTTGCATCTGTAATATTCTCAGGTGGTCTTTTTCCATTTAATAAATATCACTCCACATTTTCAGTGCAGGTTAGCACCTCACAGTTCTCCCTCTTCTGCTCCTATTAAAAACAAACCTTATTTTTGTGATTTAGAACCTGAGGTCATTTCTCTTACCTGCCTTGTTTCTTTTCCAGGTCATGCTTTCTGATTTTTCTCTCCCAGAATCATACTCATTTTTCTCCTGATCCCTGAGGCTCTAATCTATATCTTGGACACAGAGACACATACACAAGTCATTAGAGTTAGAAGGAGTTTCCAGGGGCCCGGGAGATAGCATGGAGGTAAGGCGTTTGCCTTTCATGCAAAAGGTCATCGGTTCGAATCCCAGTGCTCCATATGGTCCCCCGTGCCTGCCAGGAGCAATTTCTGAGCATGGAGCCAGGAGTAACCCCTGAGCACTGCCAGGAGTGACCCAAAAAACAAAAAAAGAAGGAGTTTCCAATGCTCACAGGTCGGATGTCACCAACATCCATATGAAAATTGCCTTTTCACCACCAGATGCAAGTGACATATTTATTTTGTGACTCAATAGACAGATGTTAAAGTGAGTGAACTTGAAGAATTATAAAATGAGGATCTAGAGAGATGTTACAATGATTAATATACAAATGACATAGATGGGGGCTGGAGAGATGGCGCAGCAGTAGGGCTTTTTGCCTTGCACAGAGCTGACACAGGATGGACCTGGATTCGATCCCCTTGCATTCTATATGGTCCCCCATGCCAGGAGTGATTTCTGAGCATGTTGCCAGGAGTAACCTCTGAGCGTCACTGAGTGTGACCACAAAATGAACACACACACACACACACACAAACCCAACAGCAACAAAAATACAAATGGCATAGATAGTTAAAGACCTTGCAATTAAAAAACTGTAATTCAAACACTGTTCAATTCCTGTTCAATTTCTATTTTCACTCTAGTTCAATCTTTGGAGCCACATAATGACCCAAACATCAGACATATAGTCCTGGAGATTTGGGTGGCACATTTACCACCACAAGTGTCCTCAGCTTCCTTCCCACCCTCCATTTCCACCTCTATGGTAGATTATCCCCCCCCCAATTTTTCCCCCTAAGGGGAAAATGTCTTGACAGAACAGAGGTTAAGGACAAGGAGGGAAAAGCCAATATTTCTGGGAGGTTCTATGTCTTCCCTTGGACTTTTGCTGCTGATGAAGGCAGTCTTGATGTTGTCATGGCAATGCAAGTCTGAGGGGCAGCCATGCTCCTGGTGAAAGGGGAGGACTTCACTGTAGAGTCTGTCCCCATGCCTCACGCCCAGCTACCATTTATACTCAGCAACACAACACCCAAGGAGATATAAACATTACCTTACTGGACAGAGTCCATTTTAGAAGTGTACAGAAAACAATGTTTTAATTTCATAGTTCCCTTTTAAGAACCTTAATAAATAAGAAAATAGAAACCTCCCTAACGTGGTTCATTAAACTAATGCTTAATTCTTATACAAAGTGTAGTAAATATTCATGAAAATTGATTCAGTTACAAATGCTTCTTGTGAGGTATGTATGTTTTAGATTTAGAGAAATAAATAATTTTAGTATCATTTGAGAACCATGAATGGACTAAAAGCTATTCAGAGATCAAAATGAAGATTTCTAGTTGTGGGTATATTCCTTCTTTCCTATCTTTTTTCATTTTCCCTTCTTTCATTCGTTACTCTCTCCCTTCTCATGACCCTTCTTTTCTTCCTTCCTTCCTTTTCTTTCTTCCTGTTTTTTTTTTGTTTTTTTTTTTTTGTTTGTTTTTGGGCTACACCCAGTGATGTTCAGGGGTTACTCCTGGCTATGTGCTCAGAAATAGCTCCTGGCTTGGAGAACATATGGATTCGACCTAGGCTAGCGAGGGCAAGGCAGATGCCTTAAGGCTAGCAGCAATGCTCTGGCCCCTCTTCCTTCCTTCTTTCCTTCTTTCCTCCCTTCCTTCCTTTCTCCCTTCCTCCTTTCTTTCCTTCCTTTCTCCCTTCCTCCCTTCCTTCCTTCCTCCCTTCCTCCCTCACTTTCTCCCTCACTTTCTCCCTCCCTCCCTCCCTTCCTTCCTTCCTTCCTCCCTTCTTCCCTCCCTCCCTCCTCCCTCCCTCCCTCCCTTCCTTCCTTCCTTCCTTCCATTTCTTTCCTTATTTCTTTCTATTTTTCTTTCTTTTTATTCTTTTTTCTTTCCTCAGTTCTTAGGGCTTACTCTTGGCTCTGTGCTCAGAGACCATTCCTATTGGTTGTGAGATCATATATGCTCTCTTATTATATACCCAATTATATATACCAAATTTATATCAATATATAACCAGGTAGGTTTTCTTCTTAGATACTATCTTCCTGACTTTATTATTTTTGCTGCCATATGCTATCATATTACCTTGATTCATATTTTTGCCATGGTTCAACTATTATTATTATTATTTTTTAGTTATGAGAACAAAGATACAAAGAAAGAGGGTAAGGTAAGGTTACAGTGGAAGGATAGTCACCCATAGGCAGAGGAAAGGCTGAGCGCATGGCTGCTGTTTTTTTTTTTTTAAGGACTCTGGGTGCTCAAGGAAGCTGGTCTCCGAATTCGCCTTGGTCTTAGCGGTGCCTTGGTCTTAGCAGCTCGGTGGAAGAGGCAGAAGCTGGTCCCCGGAGATGCTTTGGTCTTTAGTGGTTCAGGGTTTCCTCGGTGTAGCAGCTCAGCGACAAAGAGGTTGGGAAGGGCCGAGCGCATGCCTGCTGGTATTTCTTACAAAGTACTGAATTGGAATTCAATGGTTATAAGGCGAGCGCAGCCGCAGAGCGAAGCGGAGCGGCCGCGCTTTTTGGTTGAGGGTCTTGGAGCGTTTGCAGTCTTAGGTGCTTGTTGGCCAGGTGAGCAGAGAAGAAAGAGAAAGGAGTAGGCCGCATG